>VDFB02061739.1:8150-19626 GCA_007258455.2 Sequoia sempervirens | reverse complement strand
CAATCTGGGGAAGGTGCCTCCTCTTCAAAAGGGATGTTTCTAATTAAAAAAGTAAACGGATGCTTGGAGAGATCTGAAGATCGACCAGTTTTGGTTATTCAACCTGAGCAAGTTTTTGAGGATGTTGAATACTGGTGCAATCATGCCCTTATTTGCAAATTTTTAGGCCTTCGTCTTTCTCTACCTGTGCTAGAATCCTGGGCACATCAAGTTTGGAACCTTGAAGGGGATATGGAGATTCTTTTAGCAGCTAATAGCTATTTTCTGGTTATCTTTTCAAGCATGTCAGATAGGAATAGGGATTTTGAAGGAGGCCCTTATTTCTTTAACCAGGTGGGGCTCTTCATCAAGCCCTGGCACATGGGCTTTAACTCTGCTGAGGAGATCCCCTCACAGGTGCCTATGTGGGTTCGATTGCTGAGGCTTCCTTTGGAATTCTAGAGGGAAGATATTCTTCATTCAATCTCTCTACTTCTTGGGAAACCTGTGGGATCGGCTTCATAAACTCAAGATCACAAGGTAATTTATTTTGCTCGTATTTGTGTAGAAGTTGATTTAAATAATCCATTACTCGATTCTATGGAGATTTGCATGGGGTCTTCATCTTGGATCCAATAGCTGGATTATGAGACCCTACCATTTAGATGCAGAATTTTCCATGAATATGGTCATCTACATCATAGATGCCCCAGATTTAAATCTTCCCCCTTGGTTGCCTTTGGACCTCCTAGGGAAGGCTCCTTTGTCTGATGGACCTGTAGATAAGGAAGGATTTATTCCGGTGAAGTCTTGTAACAAAGGCAAAGGCAAGAAGAGAACCTGGATGGACAGACAAAATGATGGCACCTTTAACAGGTTTGAGGCTCTTGATAGCTTAGTCCAAGAGGAAGGAATTCCAGTTGAGCTCTCTTCTAGGGATAAAGGTCAGCTTGAGGCTCAGGATGAGGATGCTAGGAAGGAGGATCAGATTTTATCTTCTGAGGACCAGTAGGTAGGTCAGGTGGCTATGGATTTACCTTCTCAAGTTCAGGATATCAAAGATCTCCAAGAGTCACAAGCTTTGATGGGTACTGTGGTGGTGGCTCTTGTTCCCCCTACTACTAAGGGGACCTCAGATCCTGTGAAGGGTAATAAGGCTTCTCCTGCCTTAGGCTTGCAGCAAAAATCCTTTAAAAAGGGGCCTCTAGACAAATCGTTGAGGAGTGGAAGGAAGATTGATCAAGAGAAGGTCAAAATTATGGGTGATACATTGGTTGAGTCTGGGTCTGTGAAACCCATTGATTCCCACTTCTCCCACCCCCATAAATGATTGTATTATCATGGAATGTAAGGGGGTTGAACAACATCCCTAGACAAAAGGTTGTTCGCAAATTAATTGAATCACAATCTCCTGATATGGTCTTTATTCAGGAAACCAAGCTTGCAATGGATGGATTGGCTAATTGTGCCCCACGTATCTAGCCCCAAGGCTATTGGCAAGGGGTGGGGGCTTTGAGCAATTCTAGGGGGATGGCTTGTTTCTGGAACCTGAGGAAAGTTTCCCCCTTATGGTGGATCTCTAGCCAGTCTTCCATTTCTATGGTTGCCTCTAGTTTTGAGACTAGAGAAAGATGCCTTTTCTCCAATATTTATGCTCCTACTGATCTCTCAAGTAAGTCACAGCTTTGGGCTAACATCATCTTCATTCGGTCTCTAGACCCATTTCTCCAATGGATTATGGCTAGTGATTTTAATGCTATTATAAGTTTGGAGGAAAAACATGGTGGATTAGCCAGGCTGGACCCTTCTTCAAATTTTCTTAGAGATAACATTGGTTCCCTTAATCTCATTGATGTGCAACCAATCAATGGTGTGTTTACATGGAATAATAGGAGGTGTGGTGTTGAGGCTATCTTAGAAAGGCTTGACAAATTTTTGGTATCTTGTTATTGGATGCACAATAGGTGGACCACCAGTTCAAAAATTCTTGATTGGAGGGGCTCGGATCACTGGCCTATCAAATTCATTGTCTCCCCTTATGGTGTCACCAAAAAGCCTTCTTTCAAATTTTAGTTGATGTGGTTAGGAGATCAATCTCTACAGCATCTTATGCTGGATTGGTGGTATGAAGGGATGCTCCCCATGGGACGACCATGTTTACTCTTAGTAAGAGGCTTCAACATGTGAAGTACAAGCTTAAGAGGTGGAATAAATAGTGTTTTGGGAACCTGTATGCTCAGAAGATAGCGGCTTAGTCTAAGTTGGATAGTGTTACTCATCAGATTTGAGACCAAGGGTTGTCCTCTGATCTCAAGAATGTTGAGTCCTTGGCTCTTAAGGGTTTAGAAGAGTGGGAGCTTCGGGAGGAGATTTTCTGGAAGTAGAAATCTCGTATTGATTGGCTTTAGGCGAGAGATAGGAACATGACATTTTTTCATAACTCGGTTAAGGCTCGGAGGCAGGGGAACTCTATTTCCTCTCTTGTTTCACCGAATGGGGCCCAACTTTCGTCTTCTGAAGAAATTTCTAGGGAAGCTGTCAATTATTTTTCAAATCTATTTACTAGGGAGAATCTTGCAGCTAGGACCGAAGAAAGGGCCATCTTGGATTGTATTCCCCACTTGGTCTCTGCTGAGATGAATGGGGCTCTTTTATGTCCAATCTTGTTACCTGAATTGGAGAAAGTTGTGTTTAGTATGAAAAAAGGTAAAGCTCCTAGCCCTGATGGTTTCCCAATTGAGTTCTTTCAAGAATTATGGGAAATAATAAAGTATGATCTCCTTGAGGTGGTTGAGGAATCATATAGGAACAAACAAATGCTTAAGTCTTTGAATTCTACTTTTTTGGCTCTCATACCTAAGAAGGAGGGGGCTAATCGGTTGGACCAATTCAAGACTATTGCTTTATGCAATGTTGTCTACAAGATCATCACCAAGTTGATTGTTGAGAGACTCAAGCCACTCCTTGGTGCTTTGATTTCTGCTAAGCAGGGTGGCTTTGTTAAAGGAAGACAAATTCTTGATGGTGTTGTGATAGCTATGGAGGCTATTCACTCTATGGCTTCCTTTAAGGAGAAACCTATGTTCATTAAACTTGACATGGCTAAAGCTTATGATCGGGTGAGCTGGGAGTTCTTACAGAAAATTCTCTTGGCTTTTGGCTTTGAAGAGGAGTGGGTGAATTGGGTTCTCAGTTGTGTGACCTCGTCCTCCTTTTCTATTCTCATTAATGGGGAACCTTCAGATTTGTTTAGTGCTTCTCGGGGACTTCGGCAAGGGGACCCTCTATCTCCTTATCTTTTCATTATCATGGCAGAAGGTCTTGGCAGATTTATTAAATCTTAGGTGAGGCAGGGTCTTATACAAGGTTGGAGCTAGAACATTAATCTTCCTCCCTACTCCCATCTTCAGTTTGTGGATGACACCGGGCTAATGGGCTTGGCTAGAATTAGTGAGGTTGTGCACTTCAGGAGAGCTTTAGACATCTATTTGAAAGCTTCAGGTTAAAGTATTAATGATGATAAATCTTCCATTTATTTCTTTAATACTCCTCAGCTTATTCAGAATAGGATTGCTAGGATTCTAAGGTTTTAGATTGGTTCTCTTCCCTTGATGTACCTTGGAATTCCTTTGGCTTTGGGGTCTCAAAGTAGATATTTTTGGCAGGGGATTTTGGATAGATTCTGGAGTAAAGTTAGTCATTGGACTTACAAATGGTTCTCTTCTACTGGGAGAGTGATTCTCCTAAAGACTGTGGTGCAGTCTCTTCCCATTTATAGGTGTTGTGTGCAAGTTCCCCCTTCCTCCTTTGTGAGGGATTTTGATGCTCTTTCTCATAAATTCCTATGGTCGGGCAACCTTCTCTCTTCAAAGTGGAGTTTAGTCAGGTGGGAGTCTGTTTGCAGGTTGAAGCATGCTAGAGGCCTTAGTCTTAGATCTATGGCTCTTGTGGTCATGGCCTTGGCGGCCAAGTTGTACTAGAGATGGTGCAACAATCAGGATCAGGATTGGGCCAAGATTCTTGCTCTCAAGTATCTCCCTAATGCTGAGAGCCAAGATGTGTCGTGGCTTGATTTATTGGGCAAAGGTTCTTGTATTTGGGATACTCTTAAGAAGGGAGCTCAGCTTATTAAGGGTGGTCTCTTCTGGATCTGTAATAGAGGCTTTGATGCTCTGTTTTGGCAGGACTCTTGGGATGGCTACCCCCCCATTCTTTCTAGTTTCCCTCAACTTCTGCCTCTCTACCATATTTTCTCTGATGTTGGATGGATTAAGGTGGAGCATTTTAAAACAATCAAGCTTATTGGTCAAGTGGAGGTGTCTTGCTGGAAGGATCCTCAAGAGTGGCCCATGGGTGGTTCTAATGAGGATCGTGTTGTTTTGTCTAAAGTCTTGGCGGGTAGGCTTTGCAGCTCCCTTAATGAGAGGGACAAGTTGGCTTGGAGTCCTAGCCCAAAAGGTAAATTTACTGTTGCTCAAGGCTATGTTGTGCTTGACAGGAACTTACATGGTCCAGCTAAGGTGCCCTGGTGGAAGAAGGTTTGGAATAACTTTTCTTGGCCCAAATGCAATTTTTTCTTATGGTTGGTTGCTCAAAAGAAGTGTCTCACTGGGGAGAATCTCTGCAAGCGTGGTTTTCATGGACCTTCTATGTGCTTCCTTTGTTCACGCAGTGAAGGATGTTCTTCCCATTTGTTCTTTCATTGCCCTTTTTCTAGAGAAATATGGCACAAGTGGTGGGAGGCTTGGCATCAGGGATGTGTTCATGCTTCCTCCCTAATAGAGTTTTGGGAGAGCTTGGGCAGGCCTCCAGCGAAGACTTCTTTCCTACAGGTGCCCTGGGCTGTTGGGCCTATTTTCATTCTTTGGAACCTTTGGCTAGAAAGGAATCGTAGAGTTTTTTGTGGTTCCAAGTTAGGAAGTTGTCAATTGTGGAAGAAGATTATTAGCAGGCTTCAGGAAACTATTTTTGCTAAGTGTGATATGTCTGATAATATTGATCCTGGTGATTATGCTATTATGAGGGATTTGAACCTAGGGGATAATAGTAGGGGATGTAGTGCTGGAAATAGATCTTGACATGTCAAGCATCGGGTTTATCATGATGGGAGGTGGATGCCTTCCCCGATTGAGGTCCTGAAGATTAATACAGATGGTTCTTCTCGTGGGAACCCTGGACATGTTGGTGTTGGTGGTATAGGTAGAGGTAAAGATGGTGTTGTTGTTTTCTTCTTCTCGGTTTACAAAGGGTAGCACTCTAATAATCTGATGGAGGCCCTTGCTGTTAAGATTGTTGTTGAGCGTGGCTGCTCTTTAGGTTGGAGGAGGATTATCTGTGAGTCAGATTCTCAGATTGTTCTGGATATGTTGAACAACCAGAATTTGGATGATGTCAGTTGGCAATTAGCCTCGATGGTCAGACAGATTCTAAGTGTATGTCGCTCCTTGGATTTTGTCTCCTTTTGTCACATCCCTAGGGAATGGAATCAAGTGGCTGATTGCTTGGAGAAGTGGGCCTCGGAGAATGGGGAGGCTGGGATATTAGTGGACGGGATGAGTTATCTTCTGATTATCTTGGGACCCTGGAGAGATTATTACTGGATGACAGAAATATGTAGTGTTGTTGTTGGCTTTTTTGGGTGTTTTCCTGTTTTGGTGGGCCTTTGGCCTTTGCTATGTATCTTGGATTTGATTGAATAAATTTTTACTAAAGTTTTTTTAGAATTAAAAATTAAAAAATGTTAGGCCCACTAATAAAGGCTAAATACCCTCAAATGAATGATTGACTAGGGTATGGAAGGTCATGTACACTAACTTGGAAGCATGGATAACTTTTAAAACCCCCACCCTAGTGAAGATTGGGAAAATCCTAGTGAATGGCTGTACTTCCCAGCAAAGATAATAATAGTACATTGGAATTTTTGTTTCTCAAAGAAAAAAATTAATCTCAGTGGAAAATATTTTGTAACCGATGGCAGGTTGTGGAAAATTCTTGTAAATTGGAATTTTTTTAAAACAAATAAATATTTTCAAAACGGTGGTCAAACGCTTTTTCAAATCAATGAAAATATTTCCATTGGTGAATTTAACCTATTTTCAAAACCAAAAAATATTTTTGTTGGCAATTAAAACGATACAAACTAAAAATTATTTTTTCATTGGTGAATTAAACCTATTTTTAAATGAATAAAAAAGTTGGTGAATTAAACATAATCTCAAACTAATAAAGAAATTCATTGGAAAAATAAACTAGTATTCCAATAAAAAATAATAACATGGTTGGTGAAAATATCAAATGCTACAATTACATATTATTCTATTCTGG
This sequence comes from Sequoia sempervirens, assembly GCA_007258455.2. NCBI lineage: Eukaryota > Viridiplantae > Streptophyta > Pinopsida > Cupressales > Cupressaceae > Sequoia > Sequoia sempervirens. The sequence continues at coordinate 13,323 of VDFB02061739.1, read as the reverse complement.
GAAAAATTTTCTACACATCCAAATTCCTTTATAATGTGTCTAGAATGGGGACAAGTGTCAACATATTTATTATGTCTAAAGCCAAATGTCAGTGCAAATTAATATAACCCATGATTGTTCAATGAATTTTTTATGGATGATTGTAGTTGCATTCCAGAAGCAAATCTCTGAAGCCCTAGACTTGTGAATTGCAACCTTTGGAATAACACTAGAACCATTAGATTTCCAAAAATCAATGGTTGACATTTTATTACTTATTAAATCACTTAAAACCAAGACAACCATTATAATATTTTATCGTTGACTGGTTACCAGAAGTTGAAGGTTGCTTAAGTTATGACTTAAGCCTTTGGAGTCATCATGATGACTAGCTTCTCAACCTAGGTGAATGATGGGTTTGAGAAATGAATGATCAAAACCATCGAAGGAACTATATCAAGGTGCAAAATATTAAGGAATAGTGTTAAAGTTTGCACTGCTAAAGGAGTCTTTTAAGCACATGTTTTAAAGGAAATCAAGATATCTTAATCTAGGCCATCCATCTAGTCTAAGCGTTATGCACAGGCGAATGGTCTTAAGGTAAAGAGCACACAAATGTAAAGTGACATATTTAAGCTTGGCCACTCCCTGCCAGCCCACAGGGGACCCACCTACAACTCTCATCCCTCAATGTGGATGAGTGAAAGTGCCACATCGAATGATTAGAATATTTTTTCAAAGTAACTATAGCATGGTGTGAAATATTAAGGAAATATTTTGACATAAGGTTGAGTAGTGTTAAAGACTACACTACTAAAGGATCCTTTTAAGTACATGTTTTAAAGGTAAGCAAGACATCTTAATATGGGCTTCCCATCTAGTCTGAGGGTTATACATAGCTGAATGGTCTTAAGGTAAAAGAGCACACCTATGTGAAGCTACAAATTGTTGAAAGTTGCACATTGGTTAAACCCAATGGGGAAGCAGGGAGGTTGACACATGAATTTTCTCTACATTCATGAAGATGGTAGAGCTCTTGTAGGTAACTTGGAATAATATTGTCACAATTTTTTTGAAATAAAATTGTCACATCAATGATCAAGTGGTGACTTAAATGTTTAGTGTGAGTATTTGATGCCATTGTCTTCATTCTAACTTCTATATATAATTAACCAACTTTATGTTCTTCATATAATTTATAATATATCTGGATTTGATTTATTTCTTCTCTATTCTAAATTTAACTATGATATTATGGAGTCTTCATGGCATGTCATGCTACCCAATTTTTTTGGGTGTGAAAATAAGTGATGATGCATATGATAGGCGAAGTTGAGTATGATTTTTTAATTCCTTATGTGGGGTTAAGGTTTCATATAATTGTGGGTGAGAATGTCTTCCAAAACAACCCACATCCTCTGTATATTCTTGGGTAGCTTCATCTTTCTTGCTCAATTACATGGACATTTTTTCTTGATGAACATATGGTGAAGATGTTGTCAACACATTATTTTATTGTTTCATTTACTCTATTTCTTCATTGGGTTGGTAAGTTAGAGCATTACAATTTTGAAAGTGTTTGGATTAAGGTGTCTCAACTTGAGAGTCCTAACATTGATTTAATTGTTGTAATTAAATGTATTTATTTGTATTATTTAATTTCCTATGTTGTCATGTCACTAATTGGGACCCACTGGCTAGGTGGCATCCCTATTGGAGGTGACTAGATGACACACCATCATCCCAAGTGAGATGCCTATGTCCACTTGGGATGGTGATGTGTCATCCATTCACCTCTAACGAGGATGCTTACGTGGCACGTGGGTCCCAGTGTATTTGTACATAGAAATTAACCAAATCAACTACGATAAATCTAACAATTCCAATCAATGTTAAAACTTCTAAGGTTGAAGACACCTTATCAACGTCTCCCACTTGTCAAAGACCTTTCCAAGAGACTCATACAAAATCATCTACTCATGGCCCCAAGGCCCATGGAATCAAAACACCATCTAAACATCTTTGTGCTCACTACTTTTTTCATTGCATCTACAACATTCACCAAAGCGTCAACCTTCTGTAGGTTCACCTTTCCATATTCTACCATATCACAAAGAAAATGATATGGTGCATCAATGTGTTTTTTGTTTTGGCATGAAACAAGAAGGTTGGGATCTCATGCATAGGAAAGCCAATGGTCTTATTGGAGACTCTATTTGGATGATTTTGTTCTCCCCAGATATGCATGAAGAGAAAAGTTTACTTCTTTGTGGAAGAAGCTTGAGGTGAGGTGTCTATCAAGATAAATCCTTGGTAAGCAAACTTTCTTGAGAAGAAGATGTATTCTCTAAAAATGGAAGATGGGGGATTTGTTGTAGTTCACCTAAACTCTTTTAACATGTTGGTTTCAGAACCTGGTTTTGTTGGAGACAAAATAAATGAGCAAGACTATTGCATGCTCCTTTTGTGTTCATTGTTGAACTCATGCGATCACCTAGTAATGACTATTAGTAGCACTACTTCTACCTTCAATATGGATGATGTTGTTGCCTCATTACTATTTGAGGAGTTGCAAAGGAATTCCTTTGAGATGGCCAAGGAGGCCCTTGCAGTTCATGGCAGACCAAAAGAGAGAAGCAAAATGAAAGATAAGAAATCTAAGTCAAATTCATGGAGGAGATCAAAGTCTCCAAGGAGTTCAAAGTCTCCTAGTAAGAAGTCTAAGGAAAAATGTTGGAATTGTGGTCAAAATAGTCACATTCAAAAAGATTACAAGAAGGAGGAGAAGAAGAAAATAAAGTCTTTCTCTGATTTTGAATCTAAGAAATCATCCCAAAATGATGGAGAAGCTTTTATTGTAGCCTTGGTATCCCATGCATCGGATGATGTGTGGTTGATAGATTTGGGTGCATCTTTTCACATGACTTCTCATAGAGATTGGTTCTCAAAGTATGAGGAGTTTGATGGTGGAGAGGTGTACTTGGGTGATGACTCACCTAAAGATTATTGGCCATGGAAGAGTCAGAATCAGATTTCCTGATGGAAGAGTGAAAGGGATTCATGGTGTCTTGCATATCTAAGTTTGGCAAGAAGACACACTTTCTATAGAAAACTAAATGATTAGAGGGGTGCAAGTTGTTCTGCCTCTCTAGTGGAGGATGCAAGATGAAAAGATGAGATATGGTGTTGGCTAAGGGAGTTTATATTGGGACTTTATTTCAATGATGCATGCATTATATACATAATAGTTCTTTAGATGTACATTTAGATGGTTTTTGTCCTATAAATGTTCCTTCATTATCAAAATCTATATATTTTATTTCTTTCATAGATGATTATAGTAGAAGGACATTTTTTTATCTCCTCAGAAGTAAAGATGAAGTATTTAGTCACTTTAAGGAGTTTAAGGCCTTTCTAGAAAATCAGACTAGTAGAAATATTAAGTGTTTAATAAATGATATTGGTGGTGAGTTTTGTTTTGCAGAGTTTCACAAGTTCTATAAAGAGCACAAGATTGAGAGACATAAGAAAACTCCCTACATTTCACAGCAAAATGGAGTTGTGGAGACAGCTAGGAGTATGTTTAGTGGTGCTAGCCTTGAGTAAAATTTTTGAGCTAAAGTGGTGGCCACTACATGTTATTTGATCAATAGATATCCTACATCAGTGCTTGTTGGAAAGATAGCCATGGAGGCGTGGTCTGGTAAAAATCCTTTGATGAGACATCTTAGAGTATTTGGTTGTGAAGCTTACACTCATGTTCCAATTGAGAAAAGGTCTAAGCTAGAGAACAAGGCTATTAAGTGTATCTTTATCATCTATGGTGGCAGTGTGAAAGGGTACAAGCTTTGGGATGCAGAAGCATAGAAGGTTCTCTAATGCAAAAGTGTGATCTTTAGAGAGATGAAACCTTCCACTATTGTGTTGCAGCTAGAGAAAGAGGAGAAACAAAAGAAGGAGGTGGATCAGATGCTACCTAATTTAAAGAAAGAACCAAGTACTCCATGTTGGACCTTAATTATGAGGAGAGCTCAAGTAGCTCTAAAATTTCTAAAGAAGGAGAACCTCAACCTCAGCCTTTGAGGAGGTCTGCATGAGTTAGGTGACAACTAGAAAGGTTTGGATATTCATTATTGGATTCTAGTTGCATATTTTCCTTGATTACTAATATTGATGAGCCTAGGATAGTTAGAGAGGCATTAGGTATGAATGATTCAAATTCTTGGATGCAATCCATGGACAAGGAGATGGCTTCATTAAAAAAGAACAAAACTTGGGATTTAGTACCTTTTCCTACTAAACATAAATTTGTTGGTTGTAAATGGGTTTTCAAGAAAAAAAGTATGGTCCCAATGGTAGCATTGAGAAGTATAAAGAAAGCTGGGCTCACTAAGGCATTCCCTGTGTGGAGGGAATTGATTATGTAAGATATTCTCTCCCTCAGAAAGGCTAACATTCATTCAGCTTCTTTTGTCACTTGCAATAGCATATGAATTAGAAGTGGAACAAGTTGATGTGAAGACAACGTTCCTTCATGATGATTTTGAGGAAGAGATATACATGTGACAACTAGAAAATTTCATTGAAAAAGGTAAAGAAAATTTGGTTTTTAAACTAAAGAAGTCTCTTTATGCTTTGAAACAGTCCTCTAGAATGTGGTATCATAACTTTGATACCTATGTGTTGTCATTGGGATTTCAAAGATCTAAATCTGACCACTGTGTGTACTTTAAAATTGATAATGGTTGCATTCTCATTATTTTTCTATGCGTAGATGATATGTTGTTTATTGGGAATGGTAAAAGTATGATTTCTGATTTGAAGTTTCAATTGTTAGTAAAGTTTGAGATTAAAGACCTAGGTGTAGTTATGTACATTCTAGGAATGAAAATCATGAGAGACAGAGCTAAAAAAAGGCTTTGGTTAAGCTAGAGCAAGTATTGAACTCCATGTTGGAGAGATTCAACATGGTAGATTATAGACAGTTAGTTGTCCCTATGATGCAAGGGATAGAGCTTTCTATTAATGATTTTCTAGAAAATCCTACTGAGATGGAGTACATGACCATAGTACCATATGCAAGTGTATTTGGCAGTCTCATATATGCAATGGTGTGTATGAGACTAGAAATTACCCAAGCTATGGGAGTCCTTAGCTGCTTTATGGCTAATCCCTCGAAGTTGGGTGCATTTGG
>VDFB02061738.1:0-15937 GCA_007258455.2 Sequoia sempervirens | reverse complement strand
TTTTCAAGGTCCTTAGACCCTTTTCTCTAATGTGGCCAAGTCTCTGGTGCCATAACATAGTTTTCTCAGTAGGTAAATTTGATTCCAAAGAAAGAACACCCTTGGGTACCCAGAAGCTTTGACCATCTGTTAAAGGAGAAACCCTCTCCTCTTCCACAAACTTGCATTTCACAAAAGTAATATTGCACTCAGCAGTGCATACAACAAGCTTATACAATGTGCCACATCTGACACCTCTAGCAATCACCATAGCACCTCTAACCATCTCACATCCTACATTATAAAATACTACCTACACACTTGCATCTATTAGTTTTCTCACATATAATTGATTTTGTAATAATCCAGGGATATGAAACACACCATTACTCCTTTTTATTCTACCATTAAGAAACTTGATTTTAACTTTACCATGGTCAACTATATTTAAATAAGAATCATCACCCAAATACACCTTACCTCCATCAAATTCTTCATATTTAGAAAACCAATCTCTATTAAATTTCATATGGAAAGATGCACTTGATTCAATTAACCATGCATCATTTCTTGCATGAGTTTCTAAAGCTACAATGAATACATCATCATCTTCCTTCTTAGACTCATAATCAAAATCAAATCTCTTCTTTTTATTCTTCTTTTCTTCTTTTTAGTCCTTATGAACATGTCTAGGCTCCTTGGAAGTGATGGATAGCTTCCTCCTCATCTCTTTAGAAAGAAGATAATCTACCACATCTTCAATCTTCAAAATAATAGCAGTACTCCCACTAGCCATAACAAGAGAATCCCACAAATCAGTTAAGGAACAAAGCAAGATTTGAAATTTCTCCCCCTCATCCATTTTGACACAAATTGATGCTAATTGAGCCACAAACATATCAAATTCTTCCAAGTGGTTTATGATTCATCCACCTTCTTCCATTCTCAAGGAATACAATTTCTTCCTCAAGAAAACCTTGTTCACTAAAGATTTGGCTTGATACATCTCACCAAGTTTCTTCCATAGTTTTTTTGTAGAGGCCTCTTCATGGAAATTAATTAAAAAAGTCTTCCAAGCATAGTCTGATTAGAAACTTGGCTTTGCAGTCCATAACATCATACTGAGTATCCTGAGTAGGGTCTGTAGGCCTTGAAACATTCTCATTAACAACATCCCACAGATCTCGATGTATCAATAGATCCTCCATCTTTAGCTTCCACATCTCAAAATTATTTTTAGAAAATTTATCCAGCTTTATTCTCCCTGATGAACTTGCCATCTAAAATTTCTTGCAATGAGATCACAAAGTATCTTGTGCACAAGATCCCACTCAAATATGGATTAATTTAAAAAATACAACCCACAACTAAAACCAAAGGTGATCAAGCTCTGATACCACTTCTAAGGAAGCTAAGGTAGAAAAACAACTTCCTACACTAATCTTGAGAGGAGAATAATGCAAAACTTTACAAATATTTTCAATGGTTACATAAACTTAAACATAAATAATTATAAATTTCATGCATACCATGATACATTGATTTACATGGGGAAAACCCTTTCAAAAGAAAAACCCCACATGCCAAAATCTTCCCAATATATTATTCAGAAATCACAAAGATTACAATATACTTGTAGAGCAAGCTTCTCACAGGATTATAACCAACCAGATATCTAGAGACAAAATGACCATTATTACACTCTCAGAATACATCATCATCTATAAACGTAGTACAAAACCCTAATAAAATAGGGTTACCTTCTAGGGCAAGACAAACCAACAAAATATCCACCATTAGATCTAAATCCTAATAATTAATGGTCTAGATTTACAAAATATCATTTATTTAATGTATGTTGATCATTTATATGTTTTTAAAAAAAGTTAAGAAAAAATTGTTTATAGGCATCCCACTCCTCCCCTCCACCCCATGCTCCCATTGTATTTTACACCTATTAGTGTAACTAGAATATATATATATATATATATATATATATACTATCAATAATAAACTTGATATAATTGCAAGGTTGAGACACAATTTCCCAGCACAAGCATTTTGAATCATTCCAGACTACATTGTACTGGGGCTTTCTTTTAAGAGCCCTAAATGCCAAAAAGTGACAAAATTTGATGAGTTATTTCTCAAAAACTGTGGCACTTAAAAATATTATATTTGAAGGTGCAAGAAGCTATATGGTCCCTCTACAATAACCTCTCATTTTTTCATATCTCCAATCCATTTGGTCATGGTGAAATCTTTTCTATTGCCCCAAAAATCGTCAAATACATGTAATGTTAAATTGTAAGGTAGCCTAATATTTTTTTTGTTCTTCGTGGGGCCAAACCATAAGTGCCAACATGTTTAGGTGGGAATGCTTATTCTAGGAATGGTTCTATTTTGCACCCAAACTCTCTCAAACATTTTGGGCTACATTATGCAAGTGCTTTCTCTTAAGATCCCTATTGCCCAATTCTCAATAATTTTTGGCATTATTAAAGGTTTGATTTAGTTAGTTTTTATCTTCAATCTATAAAAAAAACTTCATATTTAAAAAAGAAACATTTTATTTTGCATATTGTGTGAATAACTAACAAAATGTACAATTTTTTTCAAAATATTCAATAAAAAATATTAGCTATACACTTATACAAACCAACTAAAAATATACAAAACTCATACATTTACAATCAATTAGTACAATCATGGCATAATCTTGTTCATTTATACATACAAAATTTCAACTATACATAGATACAAATCAGCTGACAATATTTAAAAAAAATATTCATGTTTCCAACATTTCATAGAATCTTGGCCATTTATATATACAAAACTTCAATTGTACATAGATACAATTCAAATGACTATATTTATAAAAAAAAATTGCTCTTCGTGCAATTGGTACAATGAATAGATGATATTTCAACCAACTAATGAATATACAAAATTTTCAAAATTATTCTCCCCTTTTGTAGAATCAATTTGATCCAATTCTCAAACACATCGAATACCTACAATTGGCCTAAATTCAATCTATTGAACCTTGTGGATAAGCTCTAACCCTTATAGTGTCAAGTATTCCCTCATGGTCAGACTCACAAAATTTCCATAAATTCTTATTAAGTGGTCTACCATGATATCTAAATCAATTGAATATTCATTGCAACAACAAGGTTAGAGTAATGAAGAATATGCCTATGTGTTTCAAAGTCCTCAAACAACTAAGCATCTGATTTTTTAATAGGGTACCTTCTAAGACATGCTCTTGTGATAACAATAGACCCTATTGAATACTCAATACCTTCTCCATTAGTGATTGTGGTAGTCAATTTTTTTATCCCCTCTATATAAAGGTACAAAAATAATTTGTTCCTTCTTCATTATTCTCATCAGTAATAACTCCATACATATGACCTGCATTTCTCTGAATGAATCAATTAATTCTAGAAACTATGTAAAATGTAATAATGACTTAAAATTTTGATTTCAACTAATTAATAAATCACAATACCTAGTTGCACTAGGTTAGATACATGGTCAAAGTCCACTGATACTTCCATTTGGTTCAACTATAATGCTTGTGGAACCTAATAAATGTCAATGAGAACTAAAGGTCTATAAGACCATTCATCATCCCACTCTTTTGGATCACAATCTTTTCATACATTAATAAAAGAGGAGTACAACTCATTTGATCCTATAAATATACAACAATCTTAGTAGTTTGTAATATTAGATTCATTTACCAACCAAAAATATCTTGAAATTGTAGAATTACCTTGATCAATTTGTCCCATTGTGGAGTTACACCATTGCAAAATTCTTACAAGGGTTAGTCACATAACATAATATATTTTTGGAGCTAGTAGATAGAGAAGAGATTATGTGTATCTTCATAATTAGAGCATAAGAGTGTGTGATTTTTCATAATATTTCCTACGTTCATCATTCTTGATATTCAAATAAGAGGGAAAATTGTTTATGTATACATGAACCAATTACTTTTTTTGGACTAAGGCTAACATGGGATCATTTTTAAATAACTTGAGGCCAAACCAAAATTTAATAATAATTTGAAATCATACATTTAGGACTAGGACATCCAACACCCTAGTCTAGGATATTTGGCCCTAAATTTTTGGGAAGTCAAGTAAGTTTATTTTATCAATATGGACTCAAAGTTATCAAATTTATAATGTAATTAATTCTATATGGAAAATAGGGTGTGAACATAGTGTGAAATTTGAAAGGAAATATGCATCCACCCAAGATAATTTCTACATAACCCAAATAAAGAAATCTATGCAAACAAGTATTCAAAATCCATATGAAAAAGAATAGACAACATATCATCAAATATGACACAAGCTATACCCTAGAAAAACCATCAAGAGGAAAAGACCAAGCCTCCAAATTCATCCATCACTCATGTATTATTCATCAATAAACATTACAATACATCTTCAAAGTTCTCCATGAACACCTTTGAAACATCAAGCCCTATACAATATCTCCATTTGAAAAAACATCTAACCACACAGTCCATGCCTTTCTTCAACCCTCACAAATGCTACCAAGAGCTAACCTAAACCCCTTAGCCAAAATATCTAGATATCAAACCTTAAACAACTACCCATGTGGTTGTTTTAATTGAAGCAATCTCCCACAAAACAACCAAGTGGTACTACATAAAACCATGTGACTAATACCATGATATTACAAAACCATTAACCCCTCATTTAATATTGATTACTTTATTTAAATTACTTTCCCCAATATTAAGATCATGATAACAACCTCCTCCTTGAACACCAACCATAACCATGATCCTCAAGCCAAGAAGATACACTACCAAAAACCAAATCAGGAATCAATCCAACACCACCAAAAATGCACCTGCATAAAAAATCATGTCATGCAAAGTCCATAAAGTACAAGGAACATCCATGAAACTATGATCACCACCAAATGTACTAGCAACATAATCCAAGTGTGTCTCACATGTCTGCATAACATAGTCAAATACATAGGTCTCACATCATGACTGCACCTAGTAATAACATCTCTCCTCCTCAATGTGACAACCAAACAAGAAAAACAGGTGACTAAACCAAGCAACCAAACTGAAAATGCATCAACACTAAATTATCTATTGGAATAGACAACCCATATCCAAGTCATAAATGTAACCTATAAGTATAGACCACCTACAACATTACATAACTTGTAGATACAACAATGCAACATACAAATCCAAAAATACTTTGATAACCATGTCAAATGAGAGTAAACAAAGATGTACATGCGAGTATACAATGAATCCAACATCAAATGATCAAGATTTGATCTTCCATAATCTCACAAAATCACCATAGTCAAAGTAACCCATAAACAACTCTGATGCAAATAACAAAAAATAAACCATGCCAACACATCTCCAAACCTAATCAACTATGTAGTTTTGTAAACAAGATTTCTGTCAACTATAAGAAGCCCAAAATCTAACTTTGTATGCACAAGTTATGACATATCCAATTCAAAAGGGGACATATGACTTCTGACAAGCATTTCATTGTCAAATGGAAAAATCTAGAAAAACCAATCACACCACTGTGTACTGCTTAGAATCACCTTTCGAATGAGTTACACAAAAATAAAAAAATGAACACCATGGGCAATAGTTATGCCCCTTGGAAAAAAATTTCCCAATTTGAATATATAAACCAACTAGAGGTGGTGCATGGGTGGCCCGTCGGTGGTGGCAGAGCCACCCTGGTGGCACCACCCATAGTGCCCAGACATGATGGATTTATAAATTCTATTTAAATTGAATATTTAATAATGTTTAATTAGAGGCATTAAAATATTAAATAAGGGTAACTTTTATAAAAAAAATCATGGACTTTAATAATTTTTTTATTTATAGCAGCAAATAAAGTTTTAACCCCCAAAGGGGTGAGGTCGACTCACCGACGGTTGGGGCTTGCCAGCTCGATGAATGTCATCCATATCCAACAACACCAACAAAAGGACCTACTGCTAGTAGTCTGCCAGCATATGGGGGTCTATAGACCCCACATGACGCATAATTTTTTTTTATTTTTATATAAAAATTAAACAGTTTGGTTTTTAAGATTAAAATGAAATTTTTTTATTTTGAACCCACAAAAAATTATTTTTATTTTTTTACCTTTGTGACTGGCAAATTGATGGTCATATGACCAAAGGGGGCAAGGGGGAAATTTTTTTTTGTATTTTTTCAGTAACCAAAATAGGTCAAATTTTATGTCAATCTTTATCTCTTGGGCCTCTTGGATCCAATGGTGAGGCATGTTTTGTCCCAAAGGGTCATTTGCAAAATTTCCCCTACAAAACCATCATTATGAACACCCATAAAAAAACCCTTTTTCAAACAAAGATTCATAACCCTAGATCTGAAAAAAATAACCATAGATCTACAACCCCAAATTTGCAAAAAAACACCTCCACAAGACCCTCATATCTTGCAATGTCTTCATTCTTTCCATGTAAGCCATAGATTCAACTATGCATTATATCTACTCCAACAAGGGTTATACAAACCACAACCATGGATTTGATACCAAATGAAAGGAAATATGCATCCACCCAAGATAATTTCCACATAACCTAAATAGATAAATCTATGCCAACAAGTATTCAAAATCCATATGCAAAAGAATAGACAACATACCATCAAAGATTCAATGCAAGATATACTTTGGGAAAACTATCAAGAGGGAAAAACCTAGCCTCCAAGAGCATCCATCACTCATGTATTATTCAACAATAAACATTACAATACATCTTCAGAGTTCTCCATGAACACCTTTGAAACATCAATTCCTACACAAGCACTCCATGTGAACAATGTAAGGAAGCTAAGGTAGAAAAACAACTTCCTCCACCAATCTTGAGAGGAGAATAATGAATTTTTTTTATAGATTTTTAACAGTTACAAAAACTTAAACATAAATAAACACAAATATCATGCATATCACAATACAGTGATTTACGTGGGGAAAACCATTTTGGGAGAAAAATACCACACTCCAAAAGTTGCCTTATATATTATTTTTATATTCAATTATAGCCTCAGTTAGATAGAAATAATGAGAATTATTGGTAGGGATCTTGTTGAATGGTCAATCCCCCATTTGGATTTTTTCCTTAACTAGTTTTGAAATAGAAATAAAAATAAGAATTGAATAAGATTTTTTGATTTAATAATCCTATAAGCATCTATAATTCTAAGATAGTGACAATTATTGCAAAATGAACATTTAACAATTGGTTTCTCTAAATAAGTTAAGAAAATTATATGTGGTGAAAACAAATGTTGGAAATGAAGAATTCAAGATCACTAAAATTGGGTTTTATGGAATATTGAACTCAAAGAGACAATGGTATTAGTAAATTATTTTGATGTGATAGGTAATATAATAAAAAACTATCAAAATTCTAAAGAAACTTGGAAATGAAAGCAAGAAATAGGGGAAAGAAAGGATAAGATCATTTTAAGTGAAGAAAAGAACAATATCATTAGATCAATGCCCTTAGATAGTAAAGACAATTTTTTGTTTCGCTAATAAAATTATCTTTAGAAGTATCTATCCAACTAAAATGGTTAATTCTCACAAGATCTTATAATCATAAAGGAAAGAATTTATGAAGCTATAAATATTAATATGTTATAAAACAAAATTTAAAATTCATAATGGAGAATGAGTTGTAATAGTGTACTAGCCCTATATACATGCAAGGATGTTGTAATAAATCTTGAAAGTTGGAGAAATCCCATACTATATAAAAAATAATTGAAATGTTAAAAACATGTTTTAGTTTAATGTGTGTATTTGGATGTAGGAAATAATCATTGGTTACTAAGATGACATTTTTAGCCAAGGGGTTAGTGAATGCTAGTTAAAAATTTGATGGAGGTTGGTAAAATGGTGATATTAAATTAATATTTAGGTAAAAAAATAAAAAACAATAGCTATTGTGTTGGATCCATAGTCATTAATAATTTTGGATGGAAACCCAACTATATAATCATTTATGCAATAATGGAGTGATTTGAGGGGAAATTCATATTCAAAATTATAATAAAAATCATATATTTTTGAATATTTCTTGTAAAGAAATGAATGAGTATAATTCAAGTATTTATTTATTTACTCATCATTTTACAATTCAATGGAAAACTTATCTTATATTACCATTCAAGATTGGACAACTCCCCTTGGATTATCTTAGTATTCCATTTTTAGTTTATATTCCTATTCAACTTTAGTGGACATGGATTCTTGGGAGGTTTAGATTGTGTATTTACCATTGGATATTATATAATATTTATCACTTTCCAAGCATACTATGCTCTTAAAATTAATGCTAGAGGATCTTCTTGTTAGTAAATTTATGGTTCTTTATCCTCCTAATTTTTTTAAAAGGAACTTTTGACTTTTTTTCTAAGAAATTTACTCAGAAAAGGAATATGGAATTTTGAAAACAAGGTCTTCTTTTCTTGGATAAAGTGTGTATTCTTAAATAAAATGGTGCTCTTGGTCTTCGGATTTCTAATTTGAATAATAAATAATTAGCCACTAAATATTATTTTATTGGAGATGGATTAAGAACTAGGATTGCCAATGAGAAAAACTTCTAATCTGTAAATATTTGTGGGTTGTTGATACAAGTAAGGTTCCTTCAATGAGTTTGATTAAAAAATTATATCTAATTTAGAATACTATAAATAAGGGTGTTTCACTTGTTTAGTAGGGCCTCTTCTAGATTAAATATTCAAGTAACAATACTTCTTTTGGGGAAAATTCATAGGAATTTATCCCTTCATTCTCACTTGCTTTCCTAATATTATTTACTTGAGTAAAAAATAATTAGATTCTAGTTGGTCTAAAGTAATATAATTCAAATCTTCTTAATTAGTGGGGGATTCTAACATTCACTATTTGAAGGATTTGAGTTATTAGACTGAGTGGGAAAAATAATTCTTGGGTAGCTTTGTCTTCTATGTGAGTAGATCACCCATAATATTATTTAAGGAATCTGATGCTCTTGCTTGGGGCTATGATCTTTGGGGTGTATATTTATCTTACCATTCACACCAAATTTTATATCATAAAAAATAAATATGTGGATACTTGTCCCATCGGAAAAAATTCTAGAATAAATATCTTTATCCTAAATATAATTTCTTCATCTAGATTTTTTAACCATAATATATTTATTACATGTGATGACATACAAAATAGAGGATTCCAATATCCTTCTAAATTTATTTGCTACTCTATTATTGACCCTATTTCTACCAATAATTTTCCTCTCATAAACCTAAAACTAGTCTTATAAAATGCTACATGCATTCTCAAATCATTTAACAATGATATCAAAATTAAATTTCTTGTTAATCTAGGACATGTAAAACACTTGGAAAACTACAATATTACCAAAAGTTTAAGTGTTATACTTTCTTATTGGGTTCATCATTTTCATTCCTAATGAATTATTATAAGAGGGATAATACTTTTATACATGTCTCTAAGTCTTAATGTATAAAAATATATTTATTCAATATCCAAATTTTGTGTTATGGTTCCACTATAGTTCTATTACGCACTCTAATTAATTCTACTAGTAAATGAAAAGTGTGGCATGGTCAATCATAGTAAACTAGCTAATACAAGATTATTTATTTATTCTTACAATATAGTGAGTTGCATAGACCTAATTCTTGAATTATGCTCTAATATCAAATGTACTAACCACCCTTGCTTAGTACCAATTTATCTTTTTACTTTCTAATGATAGATTTTAGTCTAAATATTTAACATAAAACAACAAACATCTTGATAAATTAAATAATTAATGGAATAAGGATAAATTAGGAAAATAATTAGTATGTTATAGTACTTATTATAGATATTTTTATTCTTCAAATTATTCCACCAAGTGTTTTTATAACTTAATAATTATTTCCAATTGAGTAATGTTAGCTTAGTAACCTTACTAAACAATGTGAATGCTAGCAACTATATGCTATTAGTTTTATTCATATACTAGATATGTCAATATGTATACATAATGGCATATCCCTATCCTCAAACATAGTCCTTGAGGTTCCATTCAAAATAAACTTTTGACTGCATCCTCATATCAAGGAATAAGAGGCTTTATAGCTCATTCACATGACACTTTTTTTGCATCTTGATAATCTTGGTTGTCATTGATGTCAAAAGTATGGTTGAGGTTGTTGTAGTTTGGTTGTTAGTGATGTCAAATGTATGTTGTAGTCTGGTTATTTGGTTGTCAAAGTCTCTCATAAATGCTCTAAATTTCTCCATTGGTGATGTTTTTCTCCTACACTTAGAAGGATTTATAAGTTTTAATTAATTTGAGTTATAGGAAAGGTGTTTAAGAAGTGGCATTTTGAAGAAAGTGTTGGTTCTGTGAGGATGCTCACAAAGGTGCAAAGTTTGGCTCTACATTCCTCTGTGTTTGTAGATATGGTTGTATATATCAGAAATTAAGTTTAGTTTGTAGTGAACATGTTATATCTAAAGTGTCATACCTTTAATCCTCTTACAAAGAAATTTGTAAATGACAGAGTTCAAGACTATGTTGTTAGGTGGCTAGTTTCAGAGTTGGTTGGCTTGTGCCAACTTGTTGTTGCATGAAGTTGTAAAAGGATTGCATGAGTGTGTTCCTAAGTATCATGTGATGTTTTATGTTGCTCCACAAGATGCTTTTGGGTTTCTTTAGAATAGGATATAGTCCATAATATTTAGGTGTTTCTCAATTATTCTTTTTCTTGGCTGACAGAGGTATATTGATGATGTGTACCACAAGTTGAATATTTCACAAGTTCAAGGAGTGTTTGATGGTGTTAAATGGGTCATGTCAACTCATATAGGGGAAGCACAAGAAATTTCTTATCATTCACGTGCATTGCTAATACATTGTAATGTTTAATGTGCTATAAGTTTCATGTTTTCTTGGTTAAGGTGGATCTAATTTGAATGTGTGAAGCATGAAGATGTTGTTTATTGAAGATGAAAGATATGAAGAATGTATTATTGGAAGTGGATTCACTTTGAGGGGGGGATTGAATCAGAGTAAAATAATTTTAACTTTTGACTTTGAATGTACAATGAAATTTTTTACTAATCTTAACCCAGTGTGGCATATTTTTTTATGCAAGTGAACATTAACACTTTAGATTAGATTGACATTAAACTTGACTAACATTTACAACTCATATTAAAATAATCATATGATATTGTTCAATTAATGTGTGAACAATCTTGTTTATGCTTTTGAAACAAAACTACAACTTTGCCCAATGCAGATTTAACTTGTTTTACAGAAGGTTTTTTTAAAATCAGATTTGAACAATTTTAACTTTGCATGACAAACTTGAACATTTTGAAATATGAACCTTTTAAACACACTAAAAGTATCATGGCATTGACTAAATGAGCACATTAACATGAAACATAATGAGAGACAAATAACATCACATAACACAAATATTTCTTGAGTGGAAAAACCCGCAAGGTGTATAAAAAACCACTCGTTAAAATTTCTTTTTCATTAATCAAAGAGCACCAACTCTGTAACAATGGTGGAGCAACAAGTCAACACCTTTTTTGAAGCACCAACCCCTCAATGCACAAAGTCACTGTCTAAAATGTAAAACACCAATCAATTTACAACTGCACTTTATTTGTAGTCCCAAAATCATTAAAGAATATAGAAATATAAAATATATTCAACGATTCCAACAACAATATCACAATAATTTCTCATAAACGTAAATTTGATATCTCTGTTATAAGAACCAGAGATTTCACAAAATAAAAACCCTCTTTCCTCTTCTCAAATATTGCAAATATAACAATGATATGACCCACAAAATGCTTTTTATTTTCCTCATACATTCTCATCTAAACAATGGCTTAAATCCATGTATATATAGAGCACAAAAAAAATGAAACCCTTGTAACTAAAATGTGAGACCTCGAGTCAAGAACTAGACCCTCAAGTTAGGGTTTCTAAAAATTTAACTAAAAAATATTGTTTAAACAAACTCTCAATTATTTCCATATCCGTTTCCTCAATATTTTTTTTGAAATCTTTTCAAATAACCAAAAGATTACATTTTTCACCTTTTTCACTTCAAAGAAACAAGAATAATGTTTAGATATTACCTCTATTATGGCATTTCAAACTGCAAACAAAATCTCATAAAATCCTCTATTACCTCTGCTTCCAGCTCGTGGAGAGTCCACCAACCAACTCACCACTCTTCATAATCCAACATATCTAAAATCCAAGTCCGAATACCAACTAGAACACTCTCAAGCTGTAATTATAATCTCATATCCTCAATGGCAGCATTGTAATACCTCTTTAGAACAAAACAAAATGACAATTCCCTAACTTCCTTTCAAACTAAAGCTTTTGACTGTCTTTCTAACTTTTAATAATGTTTGAAGTCTGAACAAAACATAATGATCACCATAAATCCACCAACAACATTATTACCAGAACAAAATGATGGTTGTCTATAGAGCAAATAATACTGCCATGTAATTTAAATTCATCTGCCTTACAAATATGATGAGGCTGATAATAATAATAGTAAGACCAATGAAATATGATATGCTCAATGAAAACAATAATAAGCCCAATACAAATAATAGTATGGTATGCTCAATGAAATAAAGTACTCAGTGTACAACGTATAAGCCCGATAAAACCAACTTTGGAAACATTAAGATATAGTATGCTTGGCTAAGACTTGGAGTATTACAATGTAGACTAAATCACTTTTGAAGAGCCCAAATGATTCAAAACAAAGCCAAGAATGGTTATACCACAAAGTCATCAAATATAACATATTTTGCTATAAGAAAAAACAAGCCATTCTATATACTATTGCTTATTGCCTTTTGTAAACAAAGGAAATAAATATATGTCTTATTTTTCAAAGATGAACTCCATGTAATGAAAAACTCATGAAACTATATACAATGGCCAACTCATGAATACAAAACTATGTATCAATACTAGGTATTAGCATGAAATGTAGCTTGAAAGAGCCTTGTATATGTCTGAATAGAATCAAGTAAGAACTAAAAAACATCATGTCAAAATGAGTCCAATCTGATTCAGTATCAAAATGATATAATGATCAAACATATAGGATGATATCACCTAAAATCCAATACCCAAACCCAACACCTATATAAGCAAGATAACCTTTATCTACACATGAAGCTTGACCTGATTAGTACCACAAGATATAAAAAAAATTGAATGTATATCAAAGGCATAATACTGTCCATATCCAAGGTACTAAATGCAAAAATAGGAATAGACCAAGAGTAAGCCAAGGCTGAATCAAGTATCACAATGTCAATACCAAAATGCCATGAGTCATAGTACCAAAGTGCCAGAACTAAACCAATAAACATGCCAAGATCAAAGTGCCATATTATCAGTTTTGACATCAAGGACAAATATGCACAAAGAGAAAGTCAACATGTATAGGACTAGGTTAAGTGTGTGTTAGAATCTACAAGGTGTGCTCCTCTTATAGGTGTATTGTGTAGTCCTTTTGGATCTTTCCCTCTACACATTTCATGTGGTTGTTTGATCTTTAGTCATCTTGTAATTGTAATATTAGTGTTGTTATTGGTTGACTTGTAATATCATCAATCTAATATCATTATATTATAAAACTAGTTCATCTAGGTCAAGTATCAATCAAGAGGAGGTTGATGATGTGTAATGCATTATGATGTTTATGTAAGCGATTGAAAGAGAAAGAGAAGTGGAAAATCTTGTTTGGGTTCAAGTTGAACATTATTTTGTGAAAAAAGGGAAGTGAAGAGTGAGCCTAACTAGTTGTTGGAGCAAGTGAGCCAAAAGAAAAAGTTCTTGAAGGTTGAAAGAAGTGAGCTAGTAAGTTGCAAACAAGGAATTTGAAGAATTTGTAGAAGAATTGTCAAAGAAAAATTACAATCATCAAAAGAGAAGGGATCATAATTGTATTCATCAAAAGGGTTGTGCTTCATTGTCATACTCAGATAGTAGAATGACTATAATGTTTTAGTCTTTTTTTATTTTATTCCCAGTTTAGGGTGTAGTTGCTTCCTTGGGTTGTGGCCCTAAAACAAAGTCTATAGGGAGTTGTAGCTTCCTTGAGAGTGACCTTAAAATGTCATTACTGAGAGTAGTAGCCTCCTTGGGTTGCAACCCTAAAATAAAGTTATAACCATGATTCATTTTTTAGGTTGGACTGCGACAATAGCTCCTAGTAGATTTTCTTACCATGGTTTTTCCCCTTTAGGGTTTTTCACATACATCTGGTGTTATGTGGTGTTGTGCATTATTTCTATCTTTCTTCTTTTCTGTATTGTAAAGTTTTAGTTTTAGTTTACTCTATCTAGGGTTTGATATTTTATTGAATATTGATTCACCCCCTCTCTCAGTATTTTAGTGTGTGCTCAAAAATTGGTATCAGATCCTGGTTCCTTAGAAGAAGTCTAATAGCTTGAGGAAGATCCAAAATGGAACAAGAAGGGTCTCACAAGGTTCCTAGGTTTGGTGGAACAAATTTCACTTTCTGTAGATTTTTGATGTTAACCCATCTATCCTCCTTGGGTTTTGGTTTTTGATAATTTTTCAAAGATGGATATATTGTTCCTACTACTCCTCCAACTAAACCAACCAAGATCAGGGCCTATGAGAATAATGGAAAGAAAAAAAATATTATATTGAGTAGACTATTAGATTCTAACCTTGTAAAAGTAATGCACGATAAGTTAGCAAAGGAATTTTGGGATAAGCTGAGTGGCATCTACAAGGGTGACATCAAAGTAAAGCAAGATAAGTTACAGATCTACAAAGGTAAGTTTTGAGAAACTAAAAATTTCAAAAGATAAATACATTGTTGTTAGATGCATAAGACTACTAAGAGGGGGGTGAATTAGTTGTATAATTTAAACATTCAATCCCTCAATATCTTATCAAACCCTTTTTAATCATTAAAACCTTAACATACATTAACAAAATGTAAACATGAGAAACAGTAATGTAAGCAAATCCAAATGCATAAGAGTATTAAATTTATGTGGAAAACCTAAGAAGGGAAACCCATGGTGAGGATTAGCTCACTAATATATGAATTGTACCATTGAATACAATAAGTCTCACTACTAAGGGCTCACTTCCCAAAAAATGAAGAAATGCTCACTACCAATGGCTCACTATTGAAGGGTTCAATATCCAAAAGAGTAGAACAATAGAAGAATAGGTGGCTCACTTCCAATTTGAACTACTAACAATGCATCTCTCATATTCTGAAGGTATAGTTCCACTAAAACACAAACAACTCATCAAATGGACTAAAATATAGACAACTTCTACTCACTACATCTGAAATTCATAGGCATTAAATATCACACTCAGATCACCACACTTGATCACATTCGCATCTTTCACATCACATACTTCACACACAATATCTTCAACAACTCACCTTTCATTTATACCCTCTATGACCTAAAATAATCTCAATTAGGTCAGCCTTAAAGAAATGTATGCACCTCAATTGTGCAACATCAAATAGGTTGGCACAAAACACTTCCATAGTGGAAAGAAGTGAATGCATACCATTCCATTACTTAGCTAGGACTCAAATCTATAATAGAAAACTTCTCAACACTTCCATAGACATCAATAATCCTCCACAATTAGTGATAGCATGCCAAGTCATCCAAACCTACACTAACACTAACAAGTGAATCCAAACACACATCTCCAAGTCTGAAACATCTTGTGTACCACACAAAAACACTCCAAAACATCTCAAAATATTCCACATCTACTGTAATCACCTGAAACACAAGAA
>VDFB02061737.1:0-27979 GCA_007258455.2 Sequoia sempervirens | reverse complement strand
TAAACAGACAAGAGTTAACTATTTTCCTATGCAAATTTGGAATGTCATTAGTGATACTTTGTAGAGCACGTCCCGCGACAATTTGCACAGTAATAATGATCAACTCACAAACAGCAGACAAAGAAAAATAATATTCTTTCCTAGCTCCTCTAGTTCGATACATCATCGAGGGGTTCCAGAGATATGATAACAAAAATTAAAGTACAACAATTGAACATTTGTGTTTAACATGATAAACCCATTATTCAAAAAGAACATCATCCATTTGAAGTTTGTTTTGATTTGTTTGATTTGGTTGTTTGATTCAGATGGTGGATGTGTTCACGTTTGTGCAATTGATGTTCAATGTTGAATTGCGCTATGATCATTGTTTTGGGTTGTGTTGTACTACTGTTGTTTGTCTGTTGGTTCAAGCTCAAAGTTTATTTGCCCCCAGTGAGTTCAAGATTTTTCCCCTAGTCTAGGGTGAGACATGACCGCGATGCCAGGATATGTACATGAAGCTTTCCGAGGATAGGCAGATGGATGGTGAAAGCGAATGGTGAAAGTGAATGGTCAACATGCTCAAATAGATGGAAAAGCTAACCTATCACAAATAGCGCTTGTTCCCAGATTTTCACTACTTGTCACGTCTCAAACTCTGATGTCATTTGCTTTTGGGTTTTGTGTGGATTTGTTATATGAACTGATGTGTGTGGTAGAATAATAATGAATACTATGGTGCTTTGGTGTGATGAAATATGATAGTTTTTACTTTAAATAATGAAAATTTGTATAGTATTGAATGTGTTTTACTTTGAAGATGAAGCAAAATAGAATATAAATATTTGAATTAATGTATTATATAATTTTGATTTATTTCTTCATGGGATACTAATTCAGTTTCTTATTGTGTGCCTGAGTTCACTTGAGATGCAGGTGGTTGAAGACCAAGGGTGTGATTAAGGAGAGGAGGTTAGCCTCTTGACAAGATAAAGCAGGATGTCCTCTTGATCACACACGAGCACTTAGATTCATGTAGATTGCATTTAGGAATGATCATTTTGGCTTGACTGTTTTGATTGTTCGAAAAATAATTGATGATTATTCAAATTAAATAAATAGTGAAATATAAGCATAATAAAGTAAACAAATTAATTTTAATTATAATTTAATTATAGATCTTGTTTTAAATGATTATGCATGATAAAATCTTGGTGAGTATTCTATTCTTCTTTTTAACTTGTGTTAATTCTTGAGATAATAAATTAACTTATAATTAGAAGATATTTATTTAATTATTAGATAAATATTTACATTGTAATTTAGAATTAGTTTTGGGTAAATATTCCCGAAAAGGGGATTTATTAGCAACTAAAATTGAAAATTATTTTATATTTTCATCTGAGAATAGGAAATGAAAAAAGATAAGTTATATCTTAATTTTATTTTAAAAATATTTTTTTAAAGATTAGGTTTTTTAAACAGAAAAAGGAAAAATTTATTAGGGAAAATAATTCCTGAGAGTGATAACGGATTCTTGTCTTACTTCTTGAAAATATACTCTGCAAAATAACTCTAATGGCTACCAAGAAAAGGTTTTTCTTTCAAGAATTCCAAGTTTAAAATTAGTAAGGAAAGAAGGAGAAAGGAAAGTGATAGAAAAAGGAGAGGAGAAGAAGCTCTTCATAAATCAAGCATAAAGAGAGTAGAATTTATTGGAGAGCAGCTACAACTGGAAGCAAAATATCTAGGTTTCTAATTTTTCTTTCCATAAATTTAACCCTCAAGTGTTTGAAGAACAATAGTATAGCTGAAAGAATCTCAAGCAACTATTGTGTGTAGTGTTTGCAACCCTGAGAAATGTGTGGAAGTTTCCCATTCTTTTGTATGCATTTGTAAAAAAAAATTGCTCAACTTCTCTGAACAGATTACCCTATTACCTGATTGGGATTCCTTTCTTATACAACTCTTTATCCATAATTTCATCTCAGACTATTGAATTTATATGCATATATTTGGAAATATGAATACACACATATATATACATATTTATATACTCATACCTGTAGATGTATATATATATATAGATACATACAATATTGGAAGTTCATTGGTATTTGCTAAACTGGATGAAGGAAATCTTTTAAGTTTTGTATTAAATTGAAATATTGTGAATGTTGTGTAGTTGGGTATTAACCCCAGCCATGCCCATGAAGGATGGGTAGTGTTGTGGAGGGACAACGCCCTCCACAGGCCATGGCCTGTGGAGGTGGCGCTGCCCCTTCACAGGCAACGCCATCCCCATGGGAGTGGTGTCAGCCCCTCATAATGTGTAAATTGTGTTTCAAACTTCCTTCCGTAAATGTTTTCCACAGAAAACTTGCTTATAAACTATGTCATTCCACTGCCTTCGATATTACAAGTTATGTGTAAGCAATATATATATATGTGTGTGTGAGTTTTAAGAATATATGTATATATATATATATATATACATATATATATAAATATATGTATATCTCTAGAAACCCTAGGAAATATATATTTATTTATAAATGAATCTTGGCATTTATATTAACTGTTTTTAGCATAAAACTTAGTTGAAACTATATATTGTGAATTTTCTAAATTAAAGCATGAATATATATATATATATATATATATATTATGGCATTTAAACTAGATATTATAATTATTATTATCTTCATTGGGAGATTATCTAGTAGTCAAACCTAAAAATATTTAATTTTGAAATTGATTAAAAGTGAGAAATTTCCTTTTAAAATTTAACTTATTATTATTATTCATAAAAGTATAGACATACTCCTATTAAATAGGAAAGTAATCGGTAACCTATGATTTAATCCCATACTTATAAGGCTGATTAGTGTAGTTCTTTATGAACTTATATAAATTTCTTACTTTGATCAAAATATTTAATAGGAAATAGAACTTGTGAGTTTATACATGCTCTTTTCAAAAGATTGAATTTGGATTGTTTAGTGATTTTTAAAATCAATTGTATGGTGAATTTATCTTAAACTAGTGTGTTTATGAAAAGCTATTTGAGAATCTTTGTGTGTACATTGAATTTGATGGAATTCCTTTGAAGTAGAAATATCTAAAATTGAATGAAAACTTTAAATGGGAAAAAGCATTGTTTATTATTCTTTTGAGAAACTTCTGAGACAAGATGCCAAAGGTGGATCCACAGAGACAGTAGTTTTACCTTTTCTAAAACTATCATTTATTTTTATCTATGCTTGGCCAAGTACATGTACCATTGAAATAGATGGAGATAAAAGCCTAGAAATAAATGTATGTAGGTCTCTACCACCTCTTGTTTGCAAGAAATATGTTATTCTCATGTTAGGAATGCATATTGGCATCAGACTTGCATCGAGAGTTCCCTCCTACTTTGTTGTTTCAGGTTGCTAGGCTCCTCATGCAGGGTTGGGGATTTCTTCAAGTTAGGAAGAAACCTAAGGAAGTCATGTACTTCATGGTTGGGTGGAAAAGTCGCCTTAATCACACTCTTGGCCCCAGCCTGCAAGAAGACCAATGGTGTCACGGTGGTTGAGGTTTAGAGTTTCTTATGCTATAGATGTGTTCATGTATTATTTTTGAAAGGCTTGCATAGCCCACTTGTAAATGTAACTTTATTTGGCATTCATTGATGTAACATTGAAATAGGTGTATTGAATGAAAGTTATTGATGTAACTTGAAACAAGATGAAATGATGGAAACTCATTGATATGATAATGACATATATATATATATATATATATATATATATGTTGATGTAAAAATCATTGTTGTAACATTGATTTGGATATGATACCTGAAATGAAACTCAATACTACTTTTGCTTTTGAGCTCTTATGGATAGCTCTCATTCTATGCATAAATTACTTTTACTTTACTTGGAATGTGTGAAATTTATTTGGTATCACTTGTGATTTTAAGGGTTTCATTTTTTTAGCATTACACTTGTTTTTATTGCACTTTTTCAGATTTTATGATTTTTTTGATCTTTTTTGCTTTTTGTTTTTTTTTGTATTTTTGATCTTTTTCACTTTTTTTTTTGTTACCAAGACACCTGTTTGCCAGGTTTTCATTAAGGCAACCATTTTTTCAGGACATTTTCTAATTTTTTTGGTATTTTTTCAGGACTTTTTCCGATGAAATGATATGATATGACTGTTTGAAGGAACAAGATTCCCCACAATAGAGGTATTACAACCATGGATAAATGATAGATCAAAATGAAAGATTCATTGCAAAACATGTCATACAAGCAACATATCTCTTGTCAAAAGTGATAATGGTTGATTGATTCCATAAGGCATGATGATGATAAGTACTTGGGATCACTAATTTCCTCTAAGTATAATAAGATTGATGATTTTTGATGATTGATTTGACAAAAGATATGAGGATTGGATAATGTTTTATAGCTAGGCTCAAATATGATTTGCATGATAAGATTCAAGGTTTCAAAGGGACATGATGACATGGATTTTGATAAGCTAAGAGATATGGAATGGAAGAATGAAAGGATAAGGATAATGAATGGGATGATCAAGATCAACTAGATAAGATACGAACGCAAGGCCCAAGTATTTTTCCCCTATTCCTCATCAAGACCAAGGACAAGAAGAAGAATGTATCTAGTAAGAATGATGGAATATGGATAAGACAAAAGATATGGTACGAAAGATATGGACAACATGAATAGGATAAGATATACGATGCTCAAGAAGATCCTTAACCTTGTCAAGATAAAAGGTGGAAATGTAAGGAATGATAAGATGGACAAAAATTCCCCCCCCCCAAGTGTAGAGTGCAAGAGGAATATGGAAAATAGGATATGGATGATAGAGATATGGAGGAAGGACTTAAGCATCAAGTTTCATGACCAAATATCCCTTTAATAAACCATGGCAATGGGGATTAGACTCATAAATGTTGGCCTATCAAAGGTATGATGGAAGAACCAAGGACTTATCCAAAGGTTTGGATTAAAGGAGAATAATGGGGGATGACTGTTGGGTAATGGATAAGAGGTGGGAAGACTTTTTGATGGATAGATGGAAAAGATTGCAAGGTCAACATTGACACACACCTTGAAGGATGGTGGAGCAATGGAGGAAACATGGATTTGGAAGGTGATAAGTTTCTAGATGACAAATTGGAGGAAACTTTTGGATTAGCAAATTTGGATGCCAATTTGGATTTTATTGCTTCTATGATACTTTTTGGAATCCACGTGACTTTTGACTTTGATTTTTCCTTTGTGGGCCTTTGTGGCCTTTGATATTTTTCTCTTTGATTTATAGACCTTTGTGGTCTTGGAAATTTTTCTTTTTACTTTGATGGGCCTTTGTGGCCTTTTGAAATTTCCTTTTGATTTATGGACCTTTGTGGTCTTGGAAATTTTTCTTTTTGCTTTGATGGCCCTTTATGGCCTTTTGAAATTTCCTTTTGATTTATGGACCTTTGTGGTCTTGGATTTTTCTTTTTGCTTTGATGGGCCTTTTCGTGGGTCTTTTGAAAATTTCTTTTGATTTATGGACCCTTTGAAAATTTCCTTTTTGCTTTGATGGGCCTTTGTGGCCTTTTTTATTTTTCCTTTGATTTTGGATCAAATTTTATTTTATTTTGCATGCCTCTTCGAGGAGACATGTTGATCCTTTGACACATGTGGATTTTGATATGGAAGCTTTTGACATTTGGCACCCAAATTGCTTCCAAGAGCAATGGGAGGGGTGGATTGAGATGAATGGTATGAAGGTATTATGGATGAGTGAGTGTAAGTAGAATTTTGAAAGGGCATCAAGGATGTGTTCCTTTGTTGTTCTTGAGGAATAAGATATGGACCTAGGATAGAGGGAAGGCTTGATGGACTAGGATGAGGACCTAGGATAGATGGAAGGTTTGGTGGGTTAGGATGAGGACCTAAGATAGATGGAAGGTTTGAAGGACTAGGATACTTAGGCATATAACCAAGGCCATAATAATATGGATTTTGTTGGACAAAAAGGGGTTCCAGGATACCTTGTTCATGAAGGCCTAATCCTTTGCATTTGTAGTTCATACTTTGACACATTCGTTTACCAATGGGATATGTGTTTTTTGTGAAACAAGATGCAAGTCCATTTTGGGGAGGATATCATATGGATGAAAGGATAGGTGTTGGAAGTAAACCAGAGTGGATAAAGGTGGAGGATCCCAATTTGTAGGTGTGGGGTTCATGGATGGCTAGTATAGGTGTGATAGGATCTTGACATGGGGATGATGGGGTACTTTGATCTTGACTTGGAAAAGAAGTATGAGGTGTAGAAGATGGAGTAGATTTCTCTTTATTAGGTATAGAATCATCATGAAGTGGTATGAAAGGCATATCTTGATCTTGAGAAGGATGAACATTTTCATGAAATGAAGGGATATCCTCAGATGGAAGCATATCTTGATCTTGATGAGGAAGGGAATCATGAGATTTTGTAGAAATCATATCTTGATCATCGGGTGATAGGACTGTTACCCATTTTTTATGTATGGGCTCAATCAGGCTAAGTAACCCATGGTTTTAGAGGTTCTTGAAGACCAAATGGAGGAATGCTTGCATCAGGATCACATTTTTCTAAATTGTTTGCTTCTTGTGCAAATGCAGGGGAAAATGATGTTTTAATTCAGCACGTGGATTAAATGTGGCTCCCAAGAGGGTTGAGCCCAGCATGCAACTCTTCAGTTTAAGGGTGGGTTTTCATTTTTATGTTTTGCCTTGTCTTTTCCTTTTTTTTTTTCTTTCTTCTTGCCTTTTTCTCGTTTTGTCGGGGGCGGAATCGGCTTTGGATCCGAACTTGGAACTTTTCCAAAGTTCTGGTTCATGTTTCCATTCTGATTCTGACCCTAGTCCCGCTCATTCTTCTTTCTTTTCTTCATGGCATGTGTTTCACCTTGTGTCCTCCTTGGTTTCCCCTTATGTTTTTCTTCTTTTTCCTTTCTCCCTCGTGTTTTGTCGGGGGTGGGATCGGAGTGGAATTTGAACTTGAAATTTCTGGGAAGTTTCAGTCCAAATTTGGTTTCGATTCTGGTTCCTCTCACTCTTTGTTTTGCCCTCGTTTCGGATACGATCCCAGTTCCGCCTCTTGAGTTTTGCCTTGTGCACCTTTGTGCTCTGGTTCTGTCCCTATCCTGGTTCCGTCGGCCTTTTTCCTTTCTTCCTTATTTTTGTCAGGGGATGCTTTTTCCCGTTTGTTTTTCCCCTTCTTGGCCTTTTTCCTTCACCTTCTTTTGAGTTTTGTCAGGGGTGGGACCGGGCAGGAATCCAAATCTAAAACTTGAAGGAAGTTTCAGGGGAGGATTTGGTCCCAATATCGGTTCCACCGGGATTCATTTATTTTTTGCTTCTGCCCCTTTCTCTTTCCGGTCTCTATTTGGTTCTCATACTGACTCTGACTCCACCAAAAGGTCTAAGTTCGGGGAGAGTGGAGGAGTTCGCCGTGAGGTCTCTCCGACCTGATGGGGTCTTGCCGATGGCTTTTTGTGAGATCGATATAACTCTGGCTGCTCGCCATGAGGTCTTGTCGACCATCAGGTGTCTTGCCGAATGAATTGACAAGTCGGTGTGACTCTAACCGCCCACTGTGACTTCTCCCCGACATCCAAGGTCTTGCCGATAGCGATCAGCTTGCCCATGAAGATGGATATCGGTCTAACTCTCGCGGCTAGATGAGAGGTCCCGCCGACAGTCCTAGGCTATGCCGATAGCCACTATATGATGTGCTTGCATCAAGTAAGCGCAATTGACATCTCACCGACATGCGATTCTATGGAGCAACCTTTGAGTGTCGAGAATGCGCGGCGTAAGTCGGCTCGATGGAGTAATGGCGCTGAATCTAGCAGGTAGATTTGGTGTTATTCCTCAGAGATGGTTGACCAAAAAAGGCCGTGAGTCATGATAATAGCTAGAGATGGTGGTTGGAGGAGGTGGAGCGACATTAATGACCATGTCGCAGAGCATTCAAGATGACTCTGACAAAATCTTAATGGCAGACTCGAAGGCTGCAAGTTAATAGTGACGGTTGTAAAAGATCTAAAGGCCATGCCCAAGAACGAGCTTCCACCGACATAAGTAGGGTATGCGCATTTAATGCTCATCGACTTCATTCTGAAGCACTTCTAGGGCCGACATGTCTAGGCGCCAACTCATTTTGAAAACCCTAAGGTAGGGGCTGACACTCTTTGGTTGTATATATGGAAATTTTTTCCTTTTTGTAAGGGGGTTCTTGGTTAGGAGATTGCTGAAAGAGCATTATTCAGCCTTTGTAACTCATTTTCATAATATTACAAACCTGTAATACAAGGACTCCTCTTTTTCTTAATAGAAATTCATTTCCTTTCATTTTTTCTTTGTTGTTTTAGTATTGCTTGTGAGTTGCTTGATAAAATCCTATGTAATCCTCTATTTTATCAGATTCCTTCAGTACTAGATGCAAAGAATATTATGTCATAAAGTTGGTTTATGTTAGTGATCTCTTTCTACTGCATTTATATATGTGAAAACATCTTGTTTTCCTTGTGTTAAGCATTAGAATAGTTAGAACCTTGCATAGACTCATTTTTTATAAGCATAAATCTCTGTATTGTGAGATTGTTTAGTTCTATTGATATTTTCTGTGAGTTTTCTGTAGTATTGCCACATGTTTATCCTTGGTGTATAACCTGTTAGTGATAGGTTTTAATTTCAAGTATATCTTTCTTACTCTTTTCCTTCATCATTCTTTATTTTTCTCAAAATATCTTAAGGGGAACCAACCCATAATCTGGAGGTCCACTTCATTCCCAGGTCACCCACAACCTCGAAGTGTTCCCATGTGTCAATAGGTTTCTATAGTTGATAGCTTAGCAAGGGTGCAAACTTTATTCAACAACAAGGACATCATTAGATAGGATGGAAGAATTATCATGCTCCTGAGATGCAATGGAATCATGAGATGGTATGAATTCATCAAATGGAGTGGAAGGAGGACTTGGAAGGATACTTTTATCTTGATATGGAAGGGAATCCTTGTGGATGAAAAGTGAAAGGAGGGGATCATCATAAAATTCTTGAGAGATGGGGTCTTGGTCAAAGATTGGAAGAACTTATGGAATTTTGATATCGTTGGGGGAAGTGGAAAGAATGCTTTGATCTTGATGTGTAAAGGAGTCTATGCTAGCATGGTTTGGGCTAAGAGATTGACAGGGATCATTGGATATAGAAGATATGATAGAAGAAAGTGGTTGGATGGAATTGTTAACTGGAGTGAAAGAATCCTAAGATTTATTTTGGCTTATGGGAGATGAAGATAGATGCATGACATGGTAAGATTGTTCATATCCTTTGTGTTTGAGGACAGAGATTTGGGCTTCTCATTTAAAATTTTCAAGAGTTTAAAGAAATTGAACTTGGATGATGTAGTTGTTGGTGAAGAAGGTGTCATGTCCGTATTTCTGTCAGATGGATAAGAATGGATGTCTGACAATAGATATCTTTCTATGGTTGTTTCCTTTTGCATATCCCAGATTTGTTGTTGAAGGTTTTTCATTTGATGAGTTAGAGCAACCACTTGTTCAGGATCATTTTTGAGCTTTTTGGATAGTGCTTTCAATTGATTTACATCAAAGTCATCTGGAAATTTGGCACCTTGTTTAGCTAGCATAAGGAGGTATTTTTCCCCATTTCTTTCAAAAATATTTTCCAAACATTTGTGGAAATTAGGGTCTTGTTCAGCATGTTGGATATCTTCTTTGATTATTTCTTCTCCTTCAACGTTGTTGAGTCCACATAAAGGATTCTCTTCAACCTCCGCCATGGTGTTTTGTGTTTCACTATTTTAAATTTTGGTATTTTGAGTCTCAATGATTGGAGTTTCAATAATTGGAATTTCAATGTTTGGAGTTTCAATGGTTGGAGTTTCAATGGTTGGAGTTTCAATGTTTGGCTCTTCAACGTTTTGATTTTCGAGTCCTTTTTCCTTGAGTTTTTGTTTTTGCAACCTTGTTTGAACGGGCATACAAGTGTTATAGTTTAGAATAAACTTTGATCTAAGTTTTGGAAAAGTACCAAGGATTACAACTAAGTCAAATAGAATGACAAATTCTAATGAGACTAAGTTTGATTTGACTATATAGCTTTGTTTCATGATGAGAGGATGATAAATCTTGATGATGAAACTAGGCTTAATAATCAAAGGTGTGATAAATTTGATGATTTTGGTACTTTGAGATGTTAGATCTTGGTTTAGGTTGGAAAATTCCACTTGTAGAGGTTAATTTTAACAAGTTTAGATTGTAAGGTATCTGAGGAATGATTTCAGACTTGAGAGAATTCTAAAATTTTGGGTTCAAACTGTGAAATTGGAGACAAATTTTCTTCCTATACAAGATGCTCAAATCTTTGGAAAAGTCTTGGATTTTGACAATAGTAAAATGAATACAAGTTGGGATTATTCTTTGAAGCTCTTCTATAGAAATTGAAGAGCAATCTCTCTCTAAATTTGTAGAGTGTTGAGAGATGTTTTTTATGTTCTCTTGGACTAAGAACTTTGGAATTGGGTTTCCGAATTTTAATCTTTTGTGAAATCATTTGATAAATCACATGTTCTGACTCTGTTGTACCTAAGGAATGGTTTAACACTGCTAAGAATTCCCAGGATGAGATTGACTATTAGACAGGAGATGAATCTAGGTCATTGGTTTTGTGGTCTGCAAAATGTGCCAAAACAAAGACAAAATGTGCCAAAATAGGTGCAAAATGCACCAAAACTAGTGCAAAGTGTGCCAGAATAGGTGCAAAATGAGCCAAAATAGGTGCAAAATGTGCCAAAATAGGTGCAAAATGTGCCAAAACTAGTGCAAAATGCACCAAAACTAGTGCAAAATGCGCCAGAACAGGTGCAAGATGTGCCAGAAGGCAGCCAATATGCGCTAGAAAGTTACAAGATGTGCCAAACTGGGAGAATAACACCGTTTCTTAGAAGTTTGTTTGATTCTTCAGATTTTCCAGTTAGAGACTTGGTTGTTTCGATGAATTTTTTTCTGAATCAGGGTTTTCACTTTCAACATGTGATGTTTGTGATTGAAATTTGTTTTGAAAACACTTTGATAAAGACACATCAAGCAATGTACAATCCTAAGGCTGTGAAAGACTATATTATTTTGGATTCCACACAAGTTTTACCCCAACCGCACTTATTCTTAGCAAATGATTAGATGGTTGACCCCACTGGCTCCCCTCCATGACACTCACTTCTATGGGGTAGCCAAACATCAATACCCATGAATCTCCCATGGCATATTTCTCATCTCTACTAAAAACTGCGATAATGTGGATGCCTTTGCAATGACCGTTGTTGCACCAAAGAATAGATAAAGGTTTTTTCCCAAACTATAACAAGGGTTCTACTATGGACATTTCGTTCATGGGGGATAATCCATGTGGTGAGAGACCATTGTTGCCCTTCTTGTCAGAACTATCCTCATGATACTTTCCTTTGTTAAAGTACCCACATTTATATCCCGGTTGGAAGTCGTTTGGCTTTAGCATTTTACTGGTTGGGTCGTTCCCTTGGGTGATTACTTTTTCCCACAAGGCAGGCCCTCTAAGATAAACAAAAGCAAGCAAGTATACCCGTAGTTCGATCAATCTTTGTTTTGTGTAAACAAAGAGAGAACACACACAATATACTCAACTCACACT
Organism: Sequoia sempervirens; assembly: GCA_007258455.2. Taxonomy (NCBI): domain Eukaryota; kingdom Viridiplantae; phylum Streptophyta; class Pinopsida; order Cupressales; family Cupressaceae; genus Sequoia; species Sequoia sempervirens. The sequence goes on along the minus strand of VDFB02061737.1, from coordinate 16,250 downwards.
CGCACACAAAAAGTGAATGGGTCTGGATTTTTGGTCACCTAATTAAGGGGAGACCATATGTCTACCATCCATCAAGCATGAAAGACATGGTGTTCATTAACCTTTTAATTGAGCCATGTTCCTAACTTAACCAAAAGGAAACAATTAAATCACTTCCAACCCCTACAATATGTCAGTAGTTTATGTTTGAGTCTTTGACAACGAATGTGGGAAACCTGCAAAACAAAAACATAGAGTATTAGCCTTCAAATTTAGTAAAAAATAGGGAAACTGCAAAATGCGCCAAAATAGAGACGAAATGCACCAATCTAGAAGCAAAATGCGCCAAAACACATGCAAAATGTGCTAAAACTCAAAAACCATGTTTTGGAACCCTGGTGAACTTTTTTAGAAACTTGCAAAATGTGCCATTTCTCATGCAATATGCGCCAAAACTCATGCAATATGCACCAGAACAGGTGAAAAATGTGCCACAGAAACAACAAAATGCACCAAAACTCTCACGTCCGAACCTGCGAACATAAATTTTCCAGAATGTTAAAAAAAATGGGGCAGGGCCCCACGGTGGGCACCATTTTGTGTGTGTGAAATGTGGAAAGTTAGTAAATCTACACAAACCTTAATGAAACGAATTATATCAAAGATTCAAAGCAAATAAGCTACTCTAAATTGCCACAAAACAAATCTTTTAAGAATGTCTCATTGTCCTCTATTCTTAAAGATTCCTTTAACCCTTTAGCCCTCAAATTTGTGTGTGCACAAAGGCTATTAGAATGAAACTTAAGAAACGAGATTAGTATTCAACATGAAAGCCAATTAAATTCCTACATGAAACTATATGATAAAAATGATGATGGATACTATAATGAATGGTGGATGATTATGATGAATGGAAAAATAGTGGTGGATACTATGGTAGTGATCTATATGATTCTATATATGATTCTACATATGCTCAAATACAAACTCTAAATATGCTAATCTAAAATGCAACTATGAAGCAAAGTGTTATTCTAAGATTTAACTATGATGCAAAACATGATATAAAATGTAACTATATAAGACTCTATAATGCTCCCAACCTCAAATGATATTCCTGCATGATAACTCTATTCAAAAGTGGATGCAAAATACAATGCCAAAGGGTTGTATTTATAGCCTTTTCCAAGCATCTTGTGAGGTGGCAATGATCAACGGTCCAGATTCGAACAAGAAGAATGGATGGTGGAGATGAAGAGAATCAAGATGTCCCCTTGACCAAAGACAACATGCCATTTGGATGGAAGAATCTCTTGACCAATGGGCAACATGCCATTTGGATGGAAGAATCAAGTGTGGGAAGAAAATACCATGTGTTTGAAAATTTGTTGAAGTTTGTGAGGAATAAGCCACGTGCTTTTAAAATTGGTTGAAGATAATTCTAATTAAAAATTAGAATTATTTAATTTCATGTGACCTTGGTGAGGTGGCACAAAAAGTTGTAGACATGTGCTTGAATTCCTAATCGAGATTAGTGAAGATTAATTAAATAAAACAAACTTATGGAAATTTGTTTATTTAATTAATTTAGAAGAATATGATTTTAGATTTGGAGAATTAGAGAAGGGTGAACAATATAAATAAATTAAGAATTTATTTATATGTAGTCGAATATTAATTAAATAACTGGTATTTAATTAATTAAATATCATGACCGATTTTAGGTGTATACAGACTCATACGCCATTAGTGGAATATGAGTCCCACTACCAGGCCTGAATAAAGATTTTTGCAGTTCTAAGTACCTAGTTGTCTGAAACCTATTTTGGTAGAATCTTCCCAAAATAGGACTAAGTCGCCCAGATTGGGGTATGAGTCCCAGTTGGCTTCAACAATGATTTCTTCAAGATTCCAGAGCTCCATTCCATCCTTTTCCATTCTCCATGTGCACACCTTTAATTTCATAAGTTTTTGTTACAGTTTATTTGCATTTCTAGGTCATTTTGCATATCACAATGTGTTTTCAAACATCTTGCATTTTCCAAGTTTTGCATTAGTGGTGAACCCTTTTTATCAGTTTTCAGCATCTAGAACATTCCCCTTTGATAGATTTCAATCTCATTTTCATTGGAATCTCAAGGGCTTATTCTTGAGTGAGCCATTAAGACTTTTGGATACCTCTCTCCTTTTAGGTGCAAAACCCTAGAAGTGTAAGAGAGACCCCCACATCCCCAAAAATATTTTGTTCATTTTGGTGAACCTACATTTCAAATACCTTCTTTACTGATTTGGAGTCCATCAATATCCTATAATTATCTTGCATTAACATTGCATTTCATTTTGCATTAGTTAAATTGCATTCTTGGGTTTCAAATTTTTCATTAGTTAAAGTGCATATAGGTTGCATTTTTGTATCTTAAATCATTAAAAGTTTCTGAAATTCCACATTTGCATCTTAGGTCTACATCATACAGCACAAAAAACATAAAAAACAATTAAAAAAATTAAAAATTTTGAAGAAAAAAATCCCCACTGGGACTCATTCACCACCTTGGTCGAATCAGTTCCTCTACACCCCTGAAACTGCCTTTTACAGCACAAAACCCTATTTCTGCACTTCTATTTGCTACCATTAACTATCTATATCAATTGGTTAAGTTCCTGTTACATGCATTTCACTAAATCTAGCTTAATTTGGCTCATTTCATGCATTGCTTAATTTCAATTTTGCATTCACAACATTTCATTTTCAAATCATTGCATAATATAATCAATACATTACCTTGTGTGAAATCTGAAAAATTGCAATTCTTAAAAATTACATTTCATCCTATGTCTTTACATTGCATTTTAAGTTTACATAGCTTCTATTACATTTAAGTCATTAGAAATAACATTATCTACATTCATGGCAATTATAGATAGCATTAGACTTTTGCAATTTTCATTTTCCGCATTAGTTCCTAGTTCATTTAGATCAAATTCATTAGAAAACAAAAACAAAAAACAAAAAACATCAAAAGAAACAATTCAAAAAATGATATCATCCAAGCCCTTTAGTAGTGATGACTTAGACATGTTATATGAAGCCCTTAAGGACTTCCTCTCACTAGGATCGCCCATTAAAGATTTGACACAAAAGGATGCAAGCATCGATAATCATGCTAATCATAATTGTTATTCTCTCAATATCTCTCCCATTGGTGATAACAGTATTGTTGTCACCAGGATTGCACCTGTACTACAAAACCTTTTTAAAGTTTTGCAATCCGGTGAAACATTGGAATAGTCTTAGGTTGTGGGTACCCTATAATGAAACTAAACCTCCAGATTCTAGGTTGGTTCTTATATGATGATCAATTAGGTACTTGAATGTTTTGTTTTGAGAAAAGGGTAAGAAGGATTGAATTGAATGCATAAACTAAAAAATAAAACCTGGTGATGCACCTAATTGGAAATTTAAACTGCAACTTAATTCACAAATGATTACTCAATACTTCTACTTGCACAACCTGATCTGATAGCCTAATCACCTGAATGTTTTATACAGAGGCTTTGATTGAATACAATTTTGAGGGAAAACACTTAGTTTTCATGAATAATTGACTAATCAATTACATGCACAGTGTATAACCAATGAGCTTAAACTAAACTACATACATATATTTATGAAAGGAGACATAAATATTAAAGGTTTCAAAACTGAAACACAATAATCTTTCGATCGAATCCCACCCAATTATGACGACTGAAATATTGAAGGCAAAACTTGAAAATACTAGAAATTAAAAGGAATTCTTCTTGAAAATTACAAACTTAATTAACTTGTAAAACTTGTTGCATAATCTATTAAACTGTGAAAACTCAGTTACATGAAGTCTCTTCTCTCTCAAAATTCAAGAGAGTAAAAATCAAGAACCAAGGAAAAAAGACTAGGTATTTTCCTTATATACAATAAAGGCATGCATAAAGCATCCAAGAGGTGAAACTCCATGTGAACTGAAAGTGAGAAAAAAGCATCATGCTTCTCACGAGCAAAGATAAAAATGCCTAAAAAAGAGGCCCTTTGATATTGTGAGCTAAGCTCAAACAGTAAAAAACTCTACCTCATACTGCATGTCACTGAAGTGTAACTCAAATTGGCTCGAATGTGCATGGAAGTGGCACTGAAAGTGATAATATCTGATAATATCTCCTCATGAACAAAGATGAAAACCCTTGAAAAAAGGGCTCAAAACTGGAGCTATCTGAACTCAACAAGCTGCAAACTCCAACACACTATATGCATGATCAACAAGATCTCAAAACCCACTCCAGTTGACTAAAAGTCAAATAAAACCCCACCATTATCTCCATCTTGTCTTTTGCATGAGGTAATTATATAATTAAATATTAAAAATAATGAAAATGATTATTTTAATATTTAATGTGTAGTTCTCTTTACTCTCCAATTACATATTAAATATTAAAGTAATCGTTATCTTTAATATTTAATTGTGTTGTTATCTCTTTAACTTCATGCAAAAATAACATATTAGAACACTAATTCCACCTTTTCTTTGATCCCCTACATGCTTTTCACACTTAGCATATTTTGCTAATTCCTCACCACCTTTACATAACATAAACATATGATATTTAAAAATATCATTTGGCATATATCATTGGCCACTACACTTCATTATTAGGCTTATTGACTTAAAATCAAGGCCACGAGCAAAAAAAACAACATGATTAATTCCTTAAAACTTAATAAAAAACACACTCTATCAACCCATGCAAAAGGAAAAAAGAAGAATGATAGGCAACCCTAATCATTTCATTCACTCTTCACTATGCTTTTTTTGGAAGCCCTTTGTTGCGCCGCCATCGAACTTAGGGTTTAAGCTTCAAACCTCCTCATGTCTCGCTGCTTCTAAGTGATTACCATGGAAATTTTGCAGGTCAAAGTGTGGTAAGTCTTCTTTGCATAGGAAATGCAAAAACTCCTCATATTTCATGTGTTTTTGAATTATCATATGGCTTCTAAGCCGCAGCTAATGCCATTTTTCCTAATGCATTTCTTTGGTGCTTTCACTATCAATGCATTCTCCATATTTGTTGAATGATGCCACCATTGGAGTAGCCAGGGCTTGGAGTTTTTGAGGGTCATTTTGGAGCTCGAATCTTCACAATATTTTTCTATTTTTGAGTCATTTTTTGTGCCTGGAAGCGAAGAACTGAGGTAGGCTTTGATTATTTGTATTTTTGAGCTTTCATTTGATGGCATCTCTTTTTCTTTTGCTCGACCTCGGGCTTTGAATACCTATAATGGGCTTCTCATTTGTACAAAATGAAGATTTTATTCTATGGGTTTCATCATACTTGCACAAGTCATGGCTAGGTTTATATATCTTCCTTGCAAAATAAAACTCGAGCTTTGAACATATAGACTGCGGCCTCCATTTGATCATCTGGGTCTTTATTTTTGTGTCAAGAATATAATATTTCATACAGGTCATGGATTTCTTTCACATTTTTGCATTCTTACTTTGTTTATGAAAGAAAATGCTCCATTATAACAAAGAACAAAGTAAAAACACTTGCATTTCTGCTAATTTCTTTGGCCTCTGCCGTATTTCTTTGGTGGGCCACACGTTATGAATACATGAGCAAATTTGTGTTTACAAGCCGTGACCTCATTGAATCTTTTGGGTTTGTCTTTGAACTGAGGTTTTTTTTTAAAATGTGATCTTTAGTGCAGATATGGGTTTCAACTTCATTGTGGTTTTATGCCATGCTCACTCTATACAATGAAATAATATGATCCTCATTTCAAATCATGTGTATTGAATGATATATCTTTATTTTTCTGTGGCATGAAGGACTGTATTTAAATCATTTGTTTGAGTGTTGTAGCTTAGGCTCTTAAAAACCTCTGCCACTATTTATATGCATTGTTTTCCTCATTCTTTGATCATATAGATTTAAAATTGTCTCCTCCTTGTAACTTGATGGTTTGTTGCTTGTATTTCAATATGTTACTTTATTCATAAAAACTATCCTTACAGCAACATGAAAGAACATACCATGCCTTTTCACTATGTATATAAACATTACCAGCAACACTTTCTTGTTGTCCTATGTACAAAATATAACTTCTTGTTGTAATATAGTTGCCTCCTGTAGTAGCAATATGATCACTGCGTGATCCTAAAGCATGGCTTTTAAACATTTCTATATCTCAACTTTTTCTAAAAATTGTATTTGTACTTTCAAATGTTGTTCCATTTGATGTTGTTTAATGTTGTCTCAAATCTTTTGCATTGTATCCACTATCAATGCATATGGCTTGATTTTTTCCTAGCACTACCTTGACAGGTGCCTGTTAGTTGTTTTGACAAGACTGCTCTTTTGAGCTCATTGCCTGGAATTTTGAGATTACTGTCATTGCATATGGTTGTCTTCTGTTATTTGCTCTATCAAGACTATCAAAGACACTTATAGAAACCTAAAGCACACCCTTCAGCACTTGTTCATTTTTTGTCTTCTGTAGACTATGCATATGCTTTAAAGTTCTAAAAGACAATCCAATGCTTGAGTACTATGTTTCCCTTCAGTATAAAGGGGCTCCATACTTAATTTAAATGCAATGTAAATGCAAAGTAGAGTTGAAACTAAGATAAAAGATGCATTTGATGCTCATTCAACATGTTTTTGATTGCTTCTCTAAATGATGAGCAATAGGATGCTTTTCTTAATATGTTTTCTTTATGTTGAATTAAAGTTTGCTCTTTAAAACACTATGCTTGTTGTCCCATGTTATTGTTTATGAGTTGTGCTCAACCCTTGTGGGAGCCACATTTCTCACCACTCATAACAATATATGTTAGTTGAAATGATCTAATTATACTTGTACTTGCACACTAAACAAACAAATTAGCAAAATAATTGAAGTTGAAAGCTTCCGTTGAACTTTTTGCTCCCTGAACGTCTGCTTTTTTTATGACTTAATCATCTGATGAATGCCTAATAAGATGTAGGTTACATTTTTTTTGGTAATATAGGCATGAGGAAGGATGTGATTTATCATTGCTCTAACACCACCTTTCAACACTCTTGCAGGAAACCATGGAGTTTGGAGCCGAAACAACCTGGAGACACTCAGACACACAACTTGAAGACAAAGTATAAAATGATTTGTCATCACAGGCAATGACGAATCACTTCCTTTTTCATGTTTACATTATCTTCAGTTGTTTATTTTACAACTTTACTTTGTATTCATTATTTTATTATGAAAATCAAATTAAGCTACTCCCACAGCTTGTGTGGGACTTTGGTTTTTACAATATGAATAAAGCAACAATCACTATGCAATTTTATGATTTTTCTGTTACAATTATGTGCATAATAATACTAAAAATTCAAAAGTAATCAGATTTGTTTAAGATCCACGAATACTTAGTAGGAAAATTTTGATATCACTTGTGTACCTCTCAATGATGAATGTAATTCAGCTCTACCTGTTTTGAGTTGTAGCTTAAAATAGGTAACAATTTGCCTACTAAACACCATAGACTAGTTATGTAGCTTATCCATTGGGCATAGAGTCCATTTTTGTCCTCTTTTAACACAAAAATCTTGTAACTCAGCTATTAGGAAACAAACAACAGCAACAAACCAAACTGAAAGAATCTAATCTTGACTCTATTTAAGACGAAGTCAGAAAGCAGGTGCAACATTTGCACTTATTGAAAGCAAACAGTACTGAAATGAACACATGCCATGGGGCACTTTATTGAAAACAAAACTGAAACTACTCTACTATGTACATCTACAAACTTTGTTCTTTAATAGCACTACTTGAGGTGAATCCCATTAAAAGGGATTGGCAACACCTTGCCATCCAACTTTGAGAGCTGAAATGCATTATTTTGTTTGCATTCTATTATGATATATGGGCCATCCCACATGGCATCAAACTTTGTATGTTTTCCAAGTATGCTCTTGAGCTCATCCCACTTGAATACTAAATCACCTTCACTGAAAATTCTTACTACTTCTTTTCTATCAAAAGTCTTCTTCATTTGTGCATGGTGGATTTCCAGCTTCCTGAAAGCTTCTTTTCTAGTTTCTTCCAATTTCATTAATTGAGCAAGCCTGATTTGCATTGGCTACTCCTCAAGCAACTCAAGCTCTTTTATGTATTCCAAAGTTGGTAACTCTATGGAAATAGGAAATTTGGCCTCTTTGCCATAAACCAAAACATAAGGTGAAAAACTTGTTGATCATTTTGGTGTAACTCTATCAGCCCAAAGGGATAGCTTCAACTTCTCATGCCAAGTCCTCTGATTGTCTTGAACTATTTTTTTAATGATCTTTATCAAGTTCTTGTTTGTAGACTCTACCTATCCATTACCCTGTGGGTAATAGTTTGAAGAAGTGTTCAGATAAATATTGTTCTTCACTGACCAATTTGAAATTCTTAATCCTATAAACACCAAAGCGTTATCAGATATTATTGAATCTAGTGTACCAAATTTGGAAACCAAATCCTGATAAAAGTTTAGAATAGATGTTTAGTTTGCATCTTTTAAGGCAACTACTTTAGTCCACTTTGTAAAGTAGTCTATGGCAATCAAAATCCATTTGTGCCCAGCACTTGAGGGTGGATTGATTGGACCTATGAAATCCAATCCCCATTTTCTGAAAGGCTACTCTACTTGAATTGGATGTAAAGGCAAAGCTGCAAGCTTTTGCTTTCTTGAAAACAATGAACATTTATTGTACTTTCTTACATAAGCATGAGCATCTTTAAATAAATCTGGCCAATTGTATCCAGCTCTCATAATTTTAAGAGTTGTAGTTCTCGGTGCAAAATGGCCTCTAGCAGGTCCATCATGGAATTCCTTGAGAATTCTCTCAATCTAATATGGGTAAATACACCTGAGAAATATACCATTAAAATTCTTTTTGTAAAGAATGCCATCAATTTCTGCATATGGAATGCCTTGTAACCTATAATATCTTCGTTTTTATTTGTCCATACCTTCCGGACAATCTCCAGTATGCAAATAATGAATCATTTCATGAATCCAATATGTTAAAGGGGTTGTAACAGCAGGTTCCTCTTCATTGTTTAGTACTGTAGTGACTTGTCCACTGCTATTTTCTTCATTTTCTACAAGTTTTTCGCATAGGCCTTTGCCTCTAACAAGCTTGGTAACTTTTATATTGATGTCATATTCCATAACTTTGGTTATCCAACCAACTCTTCTATCATTAATATCCTTACTTAGTAGAAACTCTTTGACTGTTGGATGAGCTACCAACAAATGTATCTTATTATTAGACAGCATATGTCTAAAATTCTTGAGACTTCTCACTACATAAAGCACATTCTTTTCAATGAATGAATACCTTACTTCATAGTCATGCAAGACTTGACTAAAAAATGCAATGGGTTGTTCAAGTCCTTCACCATTATGCTGGCATAACATGGCAAAAATTGTATCAACACTACCAAACACATACAATATAAAATCTTTGTCAAAGTTTGGGTTGATCAGTGTTGGGGCTGCTGCAAGTGCCTCTTTGATTTGCTCAAAGCTATTCTTACCTTCCTTTGTCTAGCTAAATTGAATGTTTTTTCTTCAACATGGTTGTAAGTGGTTGTAATAAAGCTACAACGTTGGGAATAAATCTCCTAACAAAGTTAATTCTTCCCAGAAAACTCTATAAACCTTTCTTGTGAGCAGGAAGCAGCAATGCCAGAATGGCTGCAATATGTTCTGGATCTATAGAAATGCCATCTTTAGAAACAATGTAAACCAGAAGTTTACCTTCGTGAACAACAAAGATGCTCTTTTTTGGATTCAAGGAAATTCCATACTCTCTGTATCTTTCAAAAATTTGTCTAAGATGATCAAAGTGTTCATTAGCATTTCGTGAGAAAACAGTGATATCATATAAATAAACAAGAACAAACTTGTTTATCAAACCTTGGAGAGCCATATACATTGCTCTCTGAAAGGTTGCTCTCACATTTGACAATCCAAATGGAATTTTTTTTGTAAGCCATAGTACCCCACTTGGTGGTGAAGGCTATTGTATATTGATCTTCCTCCTTAACCAAAATCTGGTTATACCCTGAATAACCATCTAGCAATGAAAATCTTTTTGAACCTGAAACAACCTATAATATCTGCTCTATTGAAGGTAGTGGATAGTGATCTTTGAGTGAAGCTTTGTTTAAATCATGAAAATCCATGCACAACCTTATCTCTTCGCTCTTCTTCCTGACAGACACCAAGTTGGAAACCCAAGAGGTATGGTTTATTGGAAAGATAATACTACCTTCAACCAGCTTGTTTAACTTTGTTTTCATAAGGTGTTCAAGCTTGGGATTCAGTGGCATTTGTTTCTGTCTCATTGGTTTTGCATTGAGCTCTAACTCAATTGTATGTTGAGCCAACTCAAGGTTAAAACCCTTCAGATCTCCATACTACCAAGCAAATATGTCACTGAATTCTTGGCAAAGCAAGACAAATGCTTGATATTCTTCTTTGGTACAAACTTTGACAAGATTAAGAAGCTTATCCTTGAATATTTCAATTGGTTCATAGTGCTCTTCCTTAACCATAATGTTGGATTTATCCTTTCTGACCTGATCATCAGTGTTGAAGATTGATTCAAGGGTAACCAACCCCTTAGGAAGTTTATTTATCTTCAACTGCAAAATCTGGTCCTCATATTGTTGTTCAAGTTTCTGCTAATTAGCAACAGAAAATTCTACTTCTTCAATTAGAAAACTAATTATCTACTTATCACTGTCAAAAATCTGCCAACTGACAGTATTATCAAGTATAGATAGTCTTACTACCACCTTGACATATTGTTGTACCTTGATATTATGAATGTCAGAAGGAATATCAAACTGTGAGCTGATAGCAGCCAATTTATCTACCTCTTTATTCATATTTCTAGGGATTAACAGTAGATTATAAGCACTAAAATCTTCAATTAGGTCCTAGGTTCTATGTTTATATAACTTCAACAAATCATTCTTGGTCACACTCTGATTTCTTACCTGATTTGCAATCAATTCTAAGTCACCATAAGCCTGCAGACACTTGATACCCCTTTTCCTGGCCCATTCCAAGCCATGGATCAGTGCTTCATATTCAGCCATGTTGTTCGTGCAGCTAAAATCAAATCTAAATGTTGAATAATATTTATCTTCTTTAGGTGATACAAGCATCACACCTCCACCAACACCTATCTTACTCAAACCATCAAAAAATAGCTTCCAAAGTTGATTATCTTGTTGATCAAACTACACTTATTATTTAACCAGGTTTGAAACTATCACACCGAGCTCTTAAATCATATAAACACCCAACCCTACCTCATTCATGCGACTGAAAGGATCAGTCTCGTGATCTTCGGCTACCCACTCATCAAGGTTCATGATGGGTATGTGTCCAATTGGTGTACCAAAGTCTAAGGTTATGGATTGATCTTCCTGACCATGGATAGCAAGGTTGGCATTTATTGCACTAGGTACATACGGATCTATGTGATTTTTGGCCTGAATCTTTGACTTAATGGTTACCCTTGTACCATATCTAGTTCTAAAAAACATGTGAGACCAGTCAAAAGATAAATATCCCCCTAACTTAGCAGTGAAATCTCTAGATAGGCACATGCCAAAGAATGGCAACAAGTCTATAATATATGTCCTGTGAAACTGAGAAATTAGGGCACACGTGTAGCATAAGAGGCAAGTTCTTGATCATTCCTAAAAATTGAATAGTTGTACCATCTAGTTGTATGACCCCTTTTGAAAGGGGATCATATGCTAGACCTAACTTATTTGCTAAACTCTTTAGCATTACAGATCTGCTTGCACCAGAATCAATATATAGTTATGGACTAGGTTGTTACCTATAATCAAAGTGACATAGAAGGGTGGTGGTTTTACCTCCTGAATGGACTGCTCCTTCTTAACCTCTGAAGTATTGGCTAGAATCTTATGCTGCTTAATGATAGGTTCATCAAAAACTGATATTTTGGCTAAAGCCTCCTTCGGGATTTCTTTCTACCTGGGAAGATACAAAGCATCTAACATGGTCATGCTGACAGTGGCTTTTTTCATATGATCGACAATATTAAAAGTCAGGGTACTAACCTTATGTTGTACTTTCGGAACAACGGGCTCTACTTGTGCTATTTGAGGTTGAGATTGTGCCTTTTGCTGTTGCAATCTGCTATCTTGGCAGAATTTGAACATTCTGAGCTGAAGCATGTTGAATTTTCCCCTGTTGGGTTGTAGGAATTTGATCTTTCTGCTGAACAACTTGTTGTTTATCCTTTTTTGCTTGATGTTTGTCAGAAACAACTTGCTGCCTTAAATCAACGACTCTCTTTTTCAATCTTGTGTTGGCTGCAACAGATGTAGCAGATTGGTTTTGACCTTGTGCATGATTAATGCCACAAAATTTGTTGTCTTGCCAGTTCATCATGGCAACATCAAGGTCATTTTGCTGCATTTGATCATCTTGTTGATCATTGCTCTCCTTTGATGTTTTCTCATAAGCAGTAAAATTGTTTTGTACCATAAGGGCCTAATTAATCACCTCGTTCATACAAGTAGCCTGGTTATGAGGTTGATTACAAGGATAACACCATGTATAATCCTGTGTCAAGTTATTCTGCACAGGCACAAGCTCTTTAAAAGAGCTGGCAACATTTTGATTATATGGCTGATTAGGCCTAGTATTGAAATTTTGTTTCTATCCTTGGTAGTCAGCCTGATAAGGCAGTCTATTTGGCTGAAAGGGTGCTTGATAAGGTCTATAACTTTGGTTTTGCTAATTTTTGAGGCTCACTAAGTCATTGCTTACTATTTGCAGCAATTTAGCCATCTATTGTTGGGTACCTCTAAGCTCTTGCAAGTTTGAATTTGCTGGAACAACACTGTTTTGAGCAGTAGTTTGAAAGTTTAAGGTTGGAACAGCAGGTAATGGGGCTATAGGAGGTACTTGAATGGGTATTAATGGCTGAATATCTGGGATAAAGGGCATAGGAGGCTTGGGTGCAATCTTACCAGCCTATATTAAGTTATTTTCAACTCTAATAGCTATCTCATAGGCTACTAGCAGAGTTACTCCTCCCATGGATTGGATCAAAAGTGAAATATCACTGTTAACAGCTCTAAGATAATACAAAAAAGCAAGATCTGGTGTAGGCCTTACCGTGGCTAGGATTATTTTCCAAGTTCTTTGGAATCAGAAGTTAAAATATGTCATATGTTATTGTGGGGCTCTCTTGATAGTCGTCATTTGCTCAACTAGAGATAGATGATCAGATTTGTCAAAAAATTGTTTGCTCAAATTGTCTCCCAAGTCATCCCATGATACAACAGAATTCACCAGTAAGCCTCTGAACCATTGAAGTTCCTTGCCTTTAAATGAATTTTCCAAAAGCCTCAATGCCACGTTCTCTTATGTGACATGATGAACTCCACAAAGTGAAGCTACGTCTCTTATGTGTTCAATTGGTGTAATTTGATCTTTGCTTATAAAACTAGGCAGACTTTTAAGCGCAAATACTAGTATGTCATCGTGTTGAGCCAAATTCAATGGGTTTCCCCCATTAAATGGTACAAACGCATGTGCTTTGGCCATGAGAGTTGCTTGAACTCTCAAATTTGATACTTGTAGTATAGGATGTACTAAGGGAAAAAATAGGTCCAAAACTTGAAGACCTCAGACCGGGAGGTGTAGAATGAGATCTTGGATTTGATCATGATCTTGATTTGCTCAATCTCCTTCTTGTTGTTCTTCCTTTCCTCTTTGGTGATGATAGTTGCAAATATTCAAACGGATTGGCGCTTCCTCTTGTATGAACTCTGCTCATGTGCTACCGAATCTGCAATTAAAACCAAGTAAAATGGAGTTGCCAAATAAAATATGATAACCGAATTGATAGGTAAAAGTTGTAATTCTAAAAACAACAACTTGAAAGTTTTAAATTCTTTCTTTGAAGGGGTCTTTAGACTCCCACCGGGCATGCCAAAAACTGTAGTCACCAGGATTGCACCCGTACTACAAAACCTTTTTAAAGTTGTGCAATCCGATGAAACATTGGAATAGTCTCAAGTTGTGGGTACCCTATGATGAAACTAAACATCCAGATTCTAGGTTGGTTCCTATATGATGATCAATTAGGTATTAGAATGTTTTTTTGAGAAAAGGGTAAGAAGGATAGAATTGAGTGCAAAAATTGAAAAAATAAAACCTGGTGATGCACCTAATTGGAAATCTAAACTACAACTTAATTCATAAATGATTACTCAATACTTCTACTTGCAAAACTTGATCTGATAGCCTAATCACCTGAATGTTTTATATAGAGGCTTTGATTGAATACAATTTTGAGGGAAAACACTTAGTTTTCATGACTAATTGACTAATCAATTACATGCACAGTGTATAACAAATGAGCTTAAACTAAACTACATACATATATTTATGAAAGGAGACAAAAATATTAAAGGTTTCAAAATTGAAACACAATAATCTTTCGATCGAATCCCACCCAATGATGACACCTTAAATCTTGAAGGAAAAACTTGAAAATACTGGAAATTAAAAGAAATTCTTCTTGCAAATTACAAACTTAATTAACCTGTAAATGCTGATGCATAATCTATTAAACTGTGAGAACTGAGTTAAATGAAGTCTTTTCTCTCTCAAAATTCAAGAGAGTAAAAATCAAGAACCAAGGAAAAAAGACTAATTCTTTTCATTATATACAATAAAGGCATGCATAAAGCATCCAAGAGGTGAAACTCCATGTGACCTGAAAGTGAGAAAAAGCATCATGCTTCTCATGAGAAAAGATAAAAATGCCTAAAAAAGAGGCCCTTTGATACTGTGAACTGAGCTCAAACAACAAAAAACTCTACCTCATACTGCATGTCACTGAAGTGTAACTCAAATTGGCTCAAATGTGCATGGAAGTGGCACTGAAAGTGATAATATCTCCTCACGAACAAAGATGAAAACCCTTGAAAAAAGGGCTCAAAACTGGAGCTATCTAAACTCGACAAGCTGCAAACTCCAACTCACTATATGCACGATCAATAGGATCTCAAAACCCACTCTAGTTGACTAAAATTCAAAGAAAACCCCACCATTATCTCCATCTTGTCTTTTGCATGAGGTAACTATATAATTAAATATTAAAAATAATGAAAATGATTATTTTAATATTTAATGTGTAGTTCTCTTTACTCTCCAATTACATATTAAATATTAAAGTAACCGTTATCTTTAATATTTAATTGTATTGTTATCTCTTTAACTTCATGCAAAAAGAATAAATTAGAACACTAATTCCACCTCTTCTTTGATCCCCTACATGATTTTCACACTTAGCATATTTTGCTAATTTCTCACCACCTTTACATAATATAAACATATGATATTTAAAAATATCATTTGGCATATATCATTGGCCACTACACTTCATTATTAGGCTCATTGACTTAAAATCAAGGCCACGGGCAAACAAAACAACATGATTAATTTCTTAAAACTTAATAAAAAACACACTCTATCGACCCATGCAAAAGGAAAAAAGAAGAATGATAGGAAAACCCTAATCATTTCATTCACTCTTCACTATGCTTTTTTTGGAAGCCCTTTGTTGCGTCGCCATCGAACTTAGGGTTTGAGCTTCAAACCTCCTCATGTCTTGTTGCTTCTAAGTGATTACCATGGAAATTTTGTAGGTCAAAGTGTGGTTAGTCTTCTTTGCACAGGAAATGCAAAAACTCCTCATATTTCATGTGTTTTTGAAGTATCATATGGCTTCTAAGCCATGACCAATGCAATATTTTTTGATGCATTTCTTTGGCGTTTTCATTGTCAATGCATTCTCCATATTTGTTGAATGATGTTGCCGTTGGAGTAGCCAGGGCTTGGAGTTTTGGAGGGTCATTTTGGAGCTTGAATCTTCACAATATTTTTCTATTTCTGAGTCATTTTTTGTGCCTGGAAGCGAAGAACTGAGGTAGGCTCTGATTATTTGTATTTTTGAGCTTTCATTTGATGGCATCTCTTTTTCTTTTGCTTGGCCTTGGGCTTTGAATGCCTGTAATGGGCTTCTCATTTGCACAAAATGAAGATTTTCTTTTGTGGGTTTCATCATACTTGCACAGGCCAAGGCTAGGTTTATTTATCTTCCTTGCAAAATAAAACTCAGGCTCTGAACATATAGGT
>VDFB02061736.1:0-17023 GCA_007258455.2 Sequoia sempervirens | reverse complement strand
GGAAATTTTGACTGTTAGGGAATGGGGATTTGTCTTCATCAAACCCTGTTTATGTATCTAAACCAAAATGATGAAATAAGATGAAGCATGAACATGAAATAAGGGAATTAGAACATTGCCATGATGATAGATCTTGAGATGCTGCAATAATTGATAAAAATTTTTCCCTTGAATGCCTCATAAATGAGCTTAAATTCTATCTTGATGACCTTGTGAAGACTTGAAATGCTTAACCCTAGCTTGATTGATTTCAAAACATGAATACCTTATAAAACAATGATTTGATGGATTTTTTGTATATGAAATCAACTCAAATGCCTATTAATTTGATCCTCAAGGTTGGCATTGAAGAAAATTAATCTTAAAACCTAGCTTTTCCCACTCAAACAATGAAAATAGCTCAAACGTGACTCATTCGCCATCCTGGGCGAATGTGTCCCACAGGGGCTCTTTTACTAGATCGGATGTCAGGGAGTGAAGAAATTAGGTTTATATGTTTATTTTTTGAGTTCTTTGATCAAAATAAGCCTCGAGATGAGCAATATTGGGTCATAGTGGCCTATTAATGATGATATAAAGGGTGATTAGGGATAAGGACACAAATTTCAATGTGAAAGTGTGATTCAATACACTCTACAACATTAAAATGAGGTCCACATAGCCTAGAAAGGCACAAGATCCAATGTGAATGTGTGAAACACATTACAACACTAGATTAAAAGAAAGTTTAATTCTCAAGCCTTCTAGATTAATGTGAAAATGCAATTAAATACATTTTATAATATTGAATTAAAGGGAAAATAGGTCGATTGGACTTAAATACTTAATAAAAGTCTAGAAAAGTGTGAAATTCATTTACAACACTTTACAACACCTTTCCAAGACATGTATTTTATTCAATTTACAAGGGCCTAAGACCTAATGTGAATGTGTTATCCACATTACAACATTAAATCAAGGAAATATTAAGCCAAAATCACAAAGAGGACCCAATGAATCAGAAAAACTAGAAGGGTTACTTTTTCAGTGTCCACATTTAGTCCCCAGTTTAGTGAGAGGATGAACTTGCTTCAAACTCACACTAAAGTAGACATTCAAGAGGGGTCCAAGTGTACCGATGTGGATGAAAAAGGATGAAAAAGATCAAATGAGGTGGTCAAGCCCGTAGGATCCAAGATCCTACATCAAACCAACATACGCACAAAAGGGCACACACAAGGTGTACAATATGTAGTAAAAAAAGATACGTGATCATGCAATGGCAATAACTAGGAGAAGTACAAATAAGAAAAAATAAAAAGGTGGATCAAGCTTCAACGGTTTGTCCAACATGATGTGGATCATATCTAGGTTGTTTTTCCAAAAAATTCATACTCACTCTAAGGTGACGGAACTCTTGGTTGTCTACCATGTGAGAAGTCCTAAAAGGTGAGAAACATACACTCATGGCTGGTATGTACTCATACACACACAAATGGCTATGGGGAAATTCATTCCTTGGATTGGGCTTCCCACTCAACCATACAAAAGTTATACCTCCTGATAACTTTAATAAGGCACCACACAAAGAGAATTGATCTTTCAAGCTTCATGAGACAAGAAAAACTTCATATGCTTGAAACTCATATACATTTAAAATACAAAATAGTGCATGGAATGTTCAAAGGGATTTTTCTTAGTTTGTGCAAGGTCTCATCTTAGGGAACATCGTGCTTAATATTTCCAAGAGAGGGTGTGTCAAAGAAGTATCACTCTCTTGGAGTGAATCAAGCCCAATGACACCATCAAGAAAAGGACACATCACAAGAAGAAAGGAAAAATTGTGCAATGAAGCATGATGAGTGTCAATGTATACCCCCACTTTAAAGTGGTTGCAAACACCATTGTTGTGAGTAATTTCTTGAAATTAGAAGAAGATATGAGAACTTATTCAGAAATCTCTATGCCAAGTCATATGTTTCTAATAAACTATGTCATGAAAAGGGTAGTATATCACATACGAGCCAACTTAAGGCATGTCATCCACATCCCAAGCTTGCTCTTATATGTTCATGAAAGGTGATCAACTATCCAAAAGAAGTAAAAACAAGTGACATACGAGGACTAGGCTAACTAACCCCTTTCCCCCACTTAGTGTAGGACAAGGATGAGCCAAAATGATTGATGAGAAACATGCTAGAGTGAAAATTAGTATTGATTAGAGGAATAAGGTTCCCCCACATGAGGGAGAGCACCAAACTCCTTAAAATGTTGGATTTTACTACTAAAATCCTTACATTTATTAGTAGCATGACCATGAACTCTAGATATGCGCAAAATGAATTCTTGTAATAAAAATTCTTTCAAGTTCTTAGAGGGAGAGATATCAAGTGATCTTGGAGGAGTCTCAACAAGATATCCTCTTGATCAGTGATAGGAGGTGTTCCTATAGTTGGTGGAGAAGATATGTCTTGCTTCGTATGAGTTTTCATACCTATTTAAGTTGCTTTAGATTGTGAGATTTTGTTCTCCCCTTTATAGGAGGGTGTAAAATCTAACAAATTCAAATCATTAGTGTTTTTCAAGATCACGTTGACATTAAGTGAAGATGTATTTGTTTGCAAAGGATAAAAACCAAGACTACGAGTGTCGATTAGCTCAGGGTGCACTACCATTGAGGGAAGCTTAGAGGAATCTTTTGTAAGAGTGTTGCGTGAAGGTTTATTTATTTCAATCAAAGGACAATAACCAAGACCATGATTTGTTTCTTGTGTGGTAGGATCTATAGGGTTGTGGATACTTTATTCTCTAGCACCACATCCTTTTCCATTGTATCCAAGTTATTTCATAAGTTCATAACCTTTTCCATAAATATTTTTCATTTCTTTTGGATTTTGTGGTTGTTGATAGTTAGTTTCATCAATATTTGTTGTATAATTTGTTTCTTCTTGTTTAGTGGTTGAGGTGTATGCTTTGGAAGGGTTGTCCAAATTTTGTGTTGACATTACCACATTTTATTTTCCCTTTTCAGAGTCTTTGTTTATGATCTTATATTTTCCCATGAATGTATGTTCAAAATCTAAGGAACCCCAATCATCTTCTAATAGCTTCGTGACTTGTTCAATATGTTGTTTTGTGGCTTTTTGTTGGATGGTTTTTGCTTGTGTAGTTAATATTTTCAAGGGATTTTCCTTGCTTTTCTCAATGTTTAAATAGTTGTCAGGGTTAGGGTCAACTTCGAGTGTGTACACTTTGTTGTTGTAGACATACTTCATTACATGATGAAGAGTAGAAGGAACTCCATTCATTACATGAATCCACGACCTACCTAAAATTAGATTATATGAAAGATCATTAGGCATAACATGGATTGGTGTTTCCAATGTGGCCTTTCCAACTATAATAGGAAAAGTAATCACACCAATTGGTTGTTTTCCTACATTTTCAAATCCTCTGATAGATAAAGAATCAGGTTGAATGTTTGATTTATCCACTCTAATCCTATCTAGAAGGTTTACACTACACACATTAAGAGCGGAACCATTGTCAACACAAGGTTTCTTTATCCCTATTCTTTTATATTGAGATATTATTATGAAAGCTTCATTTTTTTTGTACTTCAAAAGGAGGGAGATCACTTTGGTGGAAAGCAATGCCAACATTTATTCCTTGAATGAGGTTTTCTATGTTATTCAGTTGCGCATTAGAAGAGATAATAACTTGTTGTAAAGAACTTTGAATCATGGTGTGAAAATTAGGGGAAGCTTGAATAAGGTCCCATAATTATCTCTTAGCGGGAGTGCTCTTAATTTGTTCAACAAGATCACACTCCTTTCCACCTTGTGCAAGAAAATGAGGAGCACTAGGAAATATGGGATTAGGAAAAGGTAAGGGTTTTGGGGCTGGTTGTTGTGGTTGCGAATTGTTTCTAGTGTTGTATGTATGAGCAACAGTATTATGACTCGATTGCTGCAGCACATTATTCTTAGATGGGTAGAGGATGAATTTAGTTATGTTTTGAGTTTGAGGTTTGTGTGATGGTGGGTGAAGGATGAGTTGAGGTTGAATAATATTAACATCCCTTATAAAGTGAGAGTCTAATGTTGCCTCTTCATCTTTTTCTAAGGATACTATATCATTAGTGTCAATGTTATCCTTGTCTTGCATCATGATATCCTCCCTAGGAGGAAGGTTTTTAGGAGGACTACAAACCAAATGTTCTTGATAGTCAAAGGTTGGTTCTTCTAAAATGACTTCATTGGAAGTTGGGGAATGATCAATGGTTGAATTGTCTTGCTTAATAAGGGTTTCTCTAGGTGAAGGGGGACAACTAGGATTCTCATGACCTCCATTGATTGTGTTTTCTAACATCAAAATATCTACTTCACAACTATGAGAGATACTAGGAGAAGGAAAAATGTTATTGTCATGATTACCTATGGTTATGTTGTCTTGTTCATTAATATCTTGTCCACTAAGAGAGGTAAGAGGAGAGAAACAACTAGGATTCTCAAAACTCCTATTGATTGGTTCTTCTAACACCAAAATATCTTTGCCACCAATAGGAGAGATATTAGGAGAAGAACAAATGTGATCATTATGAATGTCCAAGGTTGTATTCTATTTCACTAAAACACTCTCATAGGGAGGGGAGAGGAAATTTTCCTTAGCATGTCTAGAGATCTAAGACACTAACATTGTTTGAACAAAAAGGAAAAGCACTTTTAACCATTTCATGCAATGTTTCAACAATATAAACAATGTATATCCAAGGATGGAAAACACTTTTATCCAATGTATGCAGAACTTTAAGAATGTAAACAATGTGTATCCAAGAATGAAAAGAACTTTTATCAACTTATGCAAAGTTTTATGAATAGAAACATTGTGTATACAAAAGTGAAAAGTAATTTTATCCATGTTATGCAAAATTTCATAAATGTGAGCATTGTCAGATCTAATGATGCTTGTAAATGAAATGATTTAAAAAATGACTACCCTAAATTGATTTTTTTTGACCTAGATGTATAAAAAAAATATTCCTGAAACTTTCCAGACTTATAGTATATGGTACTAGGAGGATTAGGAAGCATAAAAATGAGGTTTTTGATGTTGTAACATGCAATTAAAAATATGGACTGGGACTGATTCACCGAAAATGGCGAATGAGTCCCAGTAAGGGTTTTGTTCAAAATGTTTAGAAATTTTTAATTGGTTTTAATGATTTTTATGTTGGATGACCTGAAGACTAAATGAAAATGCATATTTTATATGATTTTCAATGATACGAGATGCAAAAATACAAACTATTTGCACTTTCACTAATGCAAAAATTTAAAACCCTAGAATACAAAATGCAATGCAATGTTAATGAAAGATAAATTTAGGATGATGATGGACTCCAAACCAGAAAAGAAGGTATTATAAAGTCGAGTTCACCAAAATGTGGACTATGGAAATGGATGCTCAACTTCCTTATCCACAAAAATGGGTACAAAGGAAGGGATCTAATTTCATAATTGCCACACTCAAGGACATCTTAGAGATCTAAACCCATTAAAGGATTGGAGAGATCTGAAAAATAAGGTATCCTAGGATATGATTGAGAAAAGAAAGGGGTTCACCACCAAGTGTAAACTTGGAAAATAAAAAATGTTTGAAAACATAGTGTGCTATGTAAACTAATTCTAAATGACCTAAATAATGCCCTAGAAATTTAAATGAAGTAGAAAAAAAATGTAATGATGTGAATGGTATGCACATAGAAACCTTGAAGAGACTAGAAATAGCTCTGAAATTATGAAAATACTAATTTTTAAGCCTGGTGGAACTCTTTCACCATTTTGGGCGAATCAGTCTTGATTCTGGAAAACTGCATCAGAGCCTATTTTAGCCAAATGGGTATCCAAATCCACAAAAAATATCTAAAAAATGGGTACAGTGGGACTCATTCACCACTAATGGAAAATGAGTCCACTTTGACCATTTTGAAAACTCAAAAGTGGAATATGTAGCTCTTCATCTGTTCTTTCTATTCTTCCAGGTGTCCGGATCTGAAACCCTGATTTTCAGGGGTGTAAATGATTTTTTGTGAAGATTTTGACCTCGCCAATAGGGAGGTGACTCCAATTGATTCTGTAAGCTATTCTTCATTCATCTCCAAGCCTTCAAATCACCTAGATCTACAATCACACAAAGAAAGAGAGAGGAAATGTTGATTGTTAAGGAATGGGGTTTTTCCTTGGTCAAACCTCGTTTAGTTAATTAAACCAAAATGATGAAATAAGATGAAGCATGAACATGAAATAAGGGAAACAGAACCTTGCCATGATGATAGATCTTGAGATGCTACAACAATTGATGAAGAATTTTCCCTTGAATGCCTCACAAATGAGCTAAAATGTTATCTTGATGACCTTGTGAAGACTTAAAATGCTTAACCATAGCTTGATTGATTTGACAACATGAATAACTTATGAAAAAATTATCTAAGGGCTTTTTTATATAGGAAATTCAGGCAAATTCCCATTAATTTGATCCCCAAGGCCAACATTGAAGAAAATTAAACTTAAAACCTAATTTTTCCTGCTCAAACTTTGATAATAACTCAAATCGGACTCATTTTCCACCCTGGGTGAATAAGTCCCACCTGGATGGGACTCATTCACCCAAAGCTTTGACTAGCTCCCACTGTATACGCATAAAAATGGTCATGTCTATAATCCTGGCAATTAATTAAATATTTATTATTTAATTAATTTTTCTAAAGTCCTCTACATATGATTAAATTTAATTAATTTAATTATATTTGTTCTACGTCATCTTCTCTTCCATAATAATTAAATTTATTTTTATTTAATTATTTTCCTCTGATAATTAAATAAATACGTTTTATTTTATTTAGAATTAATTATCATTGTTTGAATTTAAATTAAGTCTTTTGATTTAATTTTAATATCTCTGGGTTTATCTATTTTAATTCTTCTAATTAATTAAATGTTTCATTTAATTGAATTTCATATGATTTAATTAAATGGTCTTCATTTGGTAAAATATCTTGTAACTTTCTTTCTGATCAAAGGTGGGTGTTTGGACTAATTGTGCAATCTTCTCATATCATGAGTAAATATTTTTGACATTACATAGAGGATGATAACAATAAGAAACATGATTAAAGCTCTTTTCTTATCATAACTTTAATACGCTTTTTTAAAAGCTTAATTAAATATTTTATTTAATTAAGAAAAGTTGAATATCCTCCACAAATAAATAATTGATTTTTTTAATTAATTATTTATCAGCTTTAAATCTTTCTTTTATTCTTTTAAAGAAAGATGATTTCTTATTTTCTTTTCTTTTTCCTCTTTCATAAAAATAGAAAAAATCTTGTTTTTAGGTTTCTTCTATTTTCTCTTCAGTTTCATCTTTCTTCAGCCATTCGATCTGCTAGGAATTATCACAACCGTCGATCAAGATAGCCAATCAGAATCCTTAGAAAAACTCTATAAATACCTATGAATCCAAAAAGCATTGGCTGCATGAGTAAAGTACATACACCAATTCTATTTAGGATTCGGTTATATCGCATCCATGTTTATTTCTTAGTTCATCATCCTCCTGCTTAATACCCCATCCCCTCCGCCTGCATCACGTTGTGGGGCCTGGCCTGGGGCGCAGAGGCTGGAATCAGCCAAAGAAGCACTACCAAGATGAGAGATAGGGGCTGTGGGCGGTGGGGTTTTTGCTTCTTTTTATGGCATATTTTTGGCATTACCAATGTTTCTATTGGTTTTTGAGCGGTTATTGTTCAATTCCCTTACGCTGCCTGTTTTCAATCGCATTGAAATATAGTGCCCACCGTGGGGACTATACTTACGAACTTCTTTCTTACGTTTCTTGCGGTCTCCGCGAGGTTTTTCAGCATTACGGCGGCGCATCGAGGAAGATTCAGAATTTTTATTTTCGCGGTATTTACGGCATCGAAGAGCTGTTCGGCACATCACAGGAATTTTTGCGGTATCCGGGGAAACGAAATTGAAGCGCGTCCATCTACTACACCGGCAGCGCATATAGGGTTTTAGTTGGCCCTTTATATAGGACTTTCTTTAGTGCATTGTGTTTCCGAGAAAATCTAAAAGATAACATAGGCCCTTGGGTTTTGTTTCAACACCTCCAGAGTATAAAACAACGCATTTATATTATTTAGGCCCTGACTAAGTACCAAAGTTATTTATCAAAGGAACAAAGTTCCACCTCCCGAATTAGCTCCGTCCAAAGTGATCAACGCCGCCAGCGAACAGAATTTCTTTCATTTTTCTTGCTGGGTTTTGAAAAGAATCAATCTAGGGTAGCCACCACACCTTTATCATGCAGTTAAAATGAACCCCATGTCTGTTGTGAAGCAAAATATTCACTTAGAATAAATCACTTTTGATTTTGGTGCATTTAAAATGAACTTGTCTACTCTTCTTGACTGTGCTTGAAAGTGGTAGGTGATTATGCTCTCACCCTGTGTAAACTAGGTGATCAGAAAACTAGACCCACTTTTCCCTGTGTAACCCTGATTTGATAATCGAAGTATCCTCTCCCCTTGCACACTTGTGCGATCCCTAGGTGCAAGAGCAGGAGTTATTGACTCTATAAGAATTAGGCACTTGCTTAAGGGGAAAAGGAAATTACTCTACTTAAGGAATGACTCAAACAATGGAGCTAAGGAGCCAAGCTACCCCGACCCGGTATATAAATGTAAATCTTAAAAGTATAGGGTTTGCTTGTGCTGGGATGTGTCATACGGATGGAGTTGTACTCCCTTAAACCTTGTTGAGCTTAACCTCTTCAGGCTGGAGTGCCACCTTAATGGTGATTAATCTCTTGCCCCATGTATGGCCACTCGAACGGGGGTCCCAAACTAAATACCATCGTTTAGAAAGCCAAAAACCTTCTATCTACTAGTCCAGCACCGGTCGGTGTGAAGCCTTCCACACTTTCGCAGTCAATAGTAGAGGTGATCAGCTCGCCATGGGAGTTTCATGGGGGTTGGAAGCTTGGTTGGCCTGAGAAGAGAGTGCACTTTAAGGGGGAGCCCGTGCAGCCAAGCTTCTGGATTCACACGCTACTAATATGCAGTTGGGGAAACCCACGTGGAGTCTAGCGGATATTGTCCTGGCCTAACCTAGGTTGTGCTTGTCTTATTCTGTGCTTGGTTATGAATCAACTTAAATCAGATTGTTTGCTGTGATTTCAAAAATATTAATTTAGATAAAGGATCATCCAAAAACCAACATGAAAAGTTTCAGCTGAAACTGGTCAAAACTGTCTCTAGAAAATTGTTTTAGTGCATCTAGGGAAAACTGTAGTGCATTTAAACTCTATTCTGGTGCATCTGTGTTCTGTTTCGATGCATTTAGGGTATTCTGCTGTGCATATGTGCTCTATTTCTACGCATCTAAGGTATTCTGCAGCGCATTTGACTCTTTCTCCAGCGCATTTACCTTTTTCTGCAGCGCATTTAAGAAACAAAATAGCGCTTTTAGGTTTCTGTCACAGACCTGAATTTCTGAGCTTTTACTCCCATGTTGAGAAAGTGGAAATCAACCAAGTTCACTAAGAAATCAGTTTTCCATAGGATCAAGAAGCCCAAAACAAACTTAAGTTACAAAAAGACTTTAGATCGTAGAGAATTTCTGTATAAGAGTCGAGACGTCTTGCTCCATTATTGCACATTCCTCCATAGATACCAAGACTACATTAGGGGATTCACTGACGATTATGCTGTAGAACCTTTGGCTACCCAAGCTTATTATCAAAGATTAGCATTGTCTCAACGTCACAATCTTAATCAACCTCTTGAGTTTGAGAATATACCACAACCTTCAATTGAATATTCAACATGTCCTAATCAAATCCTTCAGTGATCTTTGATCATATCCGAGGATTTCTTACATATGCCTGTTTTTAGAAGATCTCAACACAACAAGCTAGGAGAAACACCTCAACAAGAAACTTCCACACACAACATTCAAGAAGAAGGTGAACGTGATAGTCCTCTTTTTAGTGTGAGTCGCAATCCCCTTTTCAGTGACAACAATATGGCTGATAGAGAGGAAAATTCGTTACTTAGAACAAAAACCTGAACAAAACTCCCATAGATAGTGATAATGAGCAAGAGGAAGAACTTCAACTTAAAGAGGTGGAACAGAATCCCAAGTTTCTTAAAATCCTTGAACAGATTATACAATGTGACAAAGAGAAGTACTTTCTTTTCTTAGCCGATCAAGGAGCTAAATTGCCTAAAGACTTTGATACTGAGAAATTAAAAATGATAGAAGAAGAGCCATCCCTATCTAAATTCACCTCCTTAGAAAAAGAGTTTAGAGAAATGTAGGGAACACTCAAAGAATTACAAAGAGGAACCACAACCAAGAAATACACTTTGGATGACATATGTCCTTATCCTTTTGATAGAAGTCTCAACATGATTCCATTTCCTAAACACTGTGAAATTCCCAAATTTGATCGTTATAATGGGAAATCAGACCCAGTTGACCATGTTAGAGACTTTTGAAACATGACATTGGAATTTTCCCACGAGGATACATATTTATTGTGATTATTTCCTGGAAGCCTGGGAGTCAACTCTATGGAATGGTTATCTAAGATTACACCTCCTATTCGAATATTTGAGGAATTGATCAATTTGTTCATAACACAATATGCCTACAACATCCAACACCAGATCACCATGATTGATCTTTGCAAAGTTGCGCAAAAACCTGGTGAATCTTTCACTACCTTTCTTCAAAGATGGAGGAGAATGTTCGCTAGGTACCCATGACCTGTTCCTAAAAAGGAGAAAATGGTTACTTTCATCAATAGCCTCAACTCAAAAATGAGCTATCGCTTAAATCTACATTGTCCACCTTCCTTTGAGAAATTGATTGAGGATGCCATCACCATTGAAAGTGCTTTGGTCAAAAGAGGGACAATAAAACTTGATAGGGACAACCCTAGCTCATCTAACCATTACAACAATCAAGACAAGTCTAAATTTTGGACCCGCAACAAGAACGTTGTAAACAATGGTGTTGTAGATGCAAATCATATCACGACTAGGCCATTTGTCCTGAGCACTCCTCGTAACAATAATTACAACAATGTCAATTTAGTCGCGAATCTGGGTAATCATGCCCTTCAACCTTGTGTCGGGACTGCCAGCAGCCAAGAGCTACTTGGGAAGCAAACAACAACAACACTTTTAGAGATACCTCCAAGCCTCTTGAGAGCCACAGCAGCTTTCCGTTTTCTCCCAATGAAGGAACTTTTGCTCCACTTCAGGACCCAGTCTTAGAATGGAAATGCAGGAGATTCGTAAGGAAAGACATGTCATATGTTCCATAGCATGATTATGAACCTAGTGTAAAACCTCCATCATGAATGAGGCTCATTTTGTGATGCTATAGGTTGCCCGGTCATCCTTTTAACAAGCGTGTCAAGGTTTGAAACATGCTATTCAAGATCTAATTGACAAGGGCATTATCACAGTAGAAGGACAATAGAAATCCAATGAAGATCACCAAGCATTTCGAAATCCTCTACCAAATTATCAAAAGGGAGAGTTTTCTAACAAAAATGTGAACCAAATTGATGACAATGTAATCCGTCACCTCTATACAGACAATGAGCGAGTCAATGTTATAAAAATCAAAGAGAAAGTGGACAATGAACAAGTGAATGTCACAACGAGAGCCCAAGCTAAAGTTGTCTTGAAGGGTACCTCTTCAAAATCTACTAAGACCTTCCCTCAACATCAATATGACTTAGTTAACCAACTTCGAAAAAATCTGGCTCAAATCTCCATTTTAGAACTCCTAAAGATTTCCCCTGCACATAAGGAAATTTTAGACAAAGCCCTTTTTGAGACGACTGTATCCACGGATTTGGATGTGAACTGATTTCAAGCCATGGTAGGACACTTGTCCTCACCCACATGCCTTTCATTCTCAGACAAAGATGATGTTTCCCTGACTCATCCCCACAATTCATCATTATACTTAGAGGTCATGATCCATAAATTCTGTGTTAAACGTGTTCTAATAGATGGAGGGGCTGGTCTAAATATATGTACCTTGAAGGTGGTTCAAGCATTAGGATTTGCCGAAGACTCCATTGATCCTAGAAGGAAGATTACCTTTAAAGCCTATGATGATGAGGAAAGAACGTCTAAAGGTCTAATCATGCTACCAATCAGAGTGGGACCTGTTATCAAAAATACCTTTTATCAAGTTTTAGATCGAGATCTTGCATACAACATCTTGTTGGGTCATCCTTGGATCCATGAAATGCAAGCTGTTCTGTCCACTTACCATCAATGTCTTAAGTTTCCATATGACAGATAGGAAATCACTATACCAGCTGATAATTCAAACACCCAAACTTGTGCTAATGTCAAAGCTCATCAGGATATTTTGGTTCCAAATAATCGAGAAGCACTTGCTAATACTTCTCCTAAGCATGATACACAAATCAGTCAATTAACCAAAAAATTTGACAAGAAACTACAGTTCAAGGAAAGTGGAGTTGGGGAATATTCCCTTTGTCTTGCTAACCTACCTACATCTCCTCAATCACATGGACAACCTTCCATTACACAACAACAAATATCAGCAGCATCAACATCAGCACAAGTACAAACAAAGCCAACCACCAAGTTCAATGGACAATTTATCAAAGAAAAATTCCCCATGGGAGATCTTGAAGATACAACAATTTTGGATTGGCTCTATAAGGATGAAGAGGAAACGGTTCTAAATGTCACCTTACCAACTGACAGATATGGGAAAGGATATTCCATCATGCAAAAGATGGGATATGACAATGGTCCTCTTGGAAAAAGAAAAGGAGTAGTTGAGCCTATCCATCTCCCAGGACTTGCTGCATATGATAAAACTGGAATAGGCTATGATGCTACCCAATCTAAACAATCACAAGGTAATTTTTTCACACTACAAGAAGGTAAGAAAGAGACATGTTTGGCATCAATCCTGAATTGCATAGAAAATAATTCTGATACTGATTCTGCTGAATATGAATGGGATACCATCCACAATAATGAATTTTGGAGGGACAAAGAGGTAGATGTCATACACAAGTTTACGCACACTTTAATCAAAGGAGAAGGTTCGGGATCCCAACCACAAGAATCTGAACCACAAAGCAACTATGAGTCCAGTGATACGGAGTCAGATTTTAACGAACAAGACTATCAGGAGAATAGTACCATCCTTGACCTACCTCATACCTCGGATCCTACCGATAACTCTATCTTGACCCTAACCATCACCGATTTCACATGACCAGATGATGTGCTACCATTAATCCATCCTGATCTCATTGACTGGGATCTAACTGAACCTATTGACATACCTATTTTTCCAAATGACGAAGCTATCATAAATTTCCTTTCCGCAGACAATGTAAATAATGGTTCCACTAGCGATTTTCGGTATGAAGTCTTTAACCAGGAGAGTGTCAAGTCTCCTAGCTGCAAAAATAAAAATAAAGAAAAACGATCTAGTGGTGAAAACCAGAATCTAGCAGTACTAGATCAAGCAAAAGATAAAATAAAGAGTGTATCAGATGGTGAAAACCTTTTTGAGGCACCACCTGATGGGAATCTTGACACTCTCCTGGAGCACTATCATGAGTGATCATCCATCTTGACTGAGCCTACAAAGGAAATCAACATTGCAACTACAGATAATCCAAGGATTCTGCAGCTAGCTGAATCAATGACAGATAAAGAAATTCCAGAGTTCATGAAATTTCTCAAGGAAAATCAAGTCAATTTTGCATGGTCATATGCAGACATGCCAGGTCTCGATCCTGATCTCATAATGCATCATTTATCTATCAAACCAGGAGCCAAACCAGTAAAACAAAAACTCAGAAAGATGAATCCTCATGTTGCACTATTGGTTAAAGAAGAACTCAAGAAGCTCCTAGATGCGGGTTTTATAAGATCAATTGCCTATGCAGAATGGATCTCCAATATTGTACCAGTAGCAAAACCAGACAAACATGTAAGAGTATGCACTGATTTCAGAGATCTTAACAAAGCTTGCCCAAAGTTACACTTTTCCGCCTAAGCATTTAATATTAATTATAGTTGATTTAACAAATGGGTCAGTGCCATATGTACTCATTAATGGATGGTTTCCTCCTCGGGTTACAACCAAATCAAGATTGCACCGTAAGACCAAGAGAAAATAACTTCACTCTGCCCTCGCGGGGAACATATTGAATACCGTCATGCCTTTCTACGGGATACTTATCAAAGAGCTATGACTACTATCTTTCATGCAACATGATGCACACATTCATGGAAGATTATGTATTGTGACATATCAAGTAAAAATCACACACCGAGAAGGACACTTGGAGATTGGCCAAAAAATATTTACCGTATTGAGAAATTCAAAGTTCGGGCCAAACCCTAAGAAATGTGTTTTTGGGGTCACATCCGGAAAGCTGCTAGGATATATTGTTTCAGAAAAGGGAATTGAAGTAGATCCTGCTAAAGTTCGAGCAATCATGGAGATGCCTCCCCCAAAGAACATCAGTCAATTAAGATCATTACAAGGACGACTTCAGTCTATCAGAAGATTCATTGCACAATTGGCTGACAAAAGTTTACCATTCACACATCTCCTACATAAGAATGTTCCTTTTAGATGGGATGACAAATATGAAATGACATTTCAACAAATCAAGCAGTACCTGATGAATCCACTAGTTCTTGTACCACCAAATCCAGACAAACCATTGATTCTGTATATTGCTGCAACCGAGACATCTTTGGGAGCATTATTAGCGCAAGAAGACCATGATGAGAAAGAACGTGTAATCTATTACATTAGTAGAACACTGACAAGTCATGAGCTTAATTACACTTTCATTAAGAAGGCTTGTTTAGCAGTCGTCTTTGCTTCACAGAAATTCTGACATTACATGCTAACTCATACAATTCATCTTGTTTCAAAAATTGATCCACTCAAGTATCTACTAAGCAAAGCATCGCTAACAGGGAGGTTAGAAAAATGGGTCATGATTTTGAGTGAGTTCGACATCCACTATGTTGATTGCAAAGCAATCAAATGACAAGTTATTGCGGATCAACTAGCAGACGCTCCTCTCCTAATGGAGCACCCCTTACACATTGAGTTTCCAGATGCTGATGTTTTCACAGCAGACTCTAAGCAGCTATGGTCCTTATACTTCGATGGTTCTTTTACTCAACATGGATTGGAGGCAGGCATTCTCTTTGTCACCCCTCAAGGACATACCATTCCTCGGTCATATAGGCTAATGTTTCCATGCACCAATAACATAGCCAAATACGAAGCACTAATCACTGGACTGAAAACAACATTGGAATGGAGGATTACCGAGCTACAAGTTTATGGTGACTCACAACTAGTTATTAATCAAATCAATGATGATTATCAAACCAAAGATGACAAGTTGTTGCCATACAAGAAGATGATTGATGACTTCAAGAAGTACTTTGTACACATTTAGTTCACACAAATTCCAAGGATTGACAACAAAGTGGCTGACGCTATGGCTACGATCGCCTCATTGATACAACTCCCAGAAAAACAGACTCGCTATGAATTTCTGGTGGAACAATTATTTACACCTGCCTATGACACACCTGAAAGCCAAATTATCTGCCACCTAGTAGGATCCAATTCACCCTGGTATGGTTAGATTTATGCATACCTAAAAGATGATACTTTACCACCTGACTTATCCCACAACCAAAAACGTAACTTTATCCGACAATCCTCCCGATATACCCTTATTGCTGATACCCTTTATCACCGTGGTCTTGATGGTACTTTACTTCAATGTCTTGAACGTGATCAACTCAAAGCTTTTACAAGCAAGAAGTTCATGGGGAATTTGTGGTACTCATTCGAAAGTGGACTAACCTTTATCCAAGAAATTGATTAGAATGGGTTACCATCGCCTACAATGGAAAGGGAATCATTCACTTTTGTTAAACATGCTCTCAAAACGTCAGATTCATGGGAATCTTATTCATGCTCCTCGCACAAGAACTTCTCATTCGCTACACCCACCGCCATTATTCTCTCAATGGGGGTTAGATCTAGTGGGCAAAATTCATCCTTCTTCTTCAAATGGGCATAAGTTCATTATCACAGCGATAGAATATTTCACTTAGTGGATTGAGGCAGTACCTCTCTCTAAAGTCACTGGAAAATAGATCTCATCCTTCATACTCAACTACATTATTTGTCGATATGGTATTCCTAATGCCATTATTACAGATAATGGTCACCCTTTCAAAAATCAGGATGTTGATGAACTTTGTGAAGGATTCCATATTCAGCACAGATATTCCATGCCTTACTATCCTCAAGGGAATGGCCAAGCAGAGGCCTCAAACAAGACTATACTAAAGATCTTGAAGAAGACTGTCAATGACTCAGGGAAGGATTGGTATGTTCAACTCAATCCTGCCTTGTGGGCTTACAGAACTAGTGTTCGAACGCCGACAAGAGTGACACCTTTTTCCCTCGTCTATGGAGTAGAAGCCATATTGCCTTTAGAGGTAGAAATACCTTCATTAAGAGTATCACTGAAAGGTCTCATAACATATGAGGAATACAGAGTTTCCCGACTCCAAGAGTTAGAACTTTTAGATGAAAAGAGACAGAGAGCAGCAGACCATTTGAAAGCGTACCAACAGATGATGTCTCGTAGCTATAATCACAAAGTAAAGCCACGTACCTTTCAAGTGGGTGATCTAGTTCTGAAAGAGAACCCATGCAATCAACAAGATAGAGAAAAGAAGGGAAAGTTTGAACCAAATTGGTTAGGCCCCTATGTGGTTATTGCAGTCTACGGTTCAGGAGCATACAAGTTATCAACGCCAGAAGGAGACCTATTTGATGAACCCATCAACAGTATACATCTTAAGAAGTACTATGTTTAATTCAGAAAAAGTCCTGAAGAAATC
>VDFB02061735.1:0-12869 GCA_007258455.2 Sequoia sempervirens | reverse complement strand
GAAAATTCGCCTGTCCAAAGGGAAAGTTCACCTGTCTATAGGTCAGGTCCGCCCCTTTGTGAAAATTTTCCAAAAAAACACTTTCTGGAGTCTGTGGAGGGCAGGTCCACCTGTCGGTCAGGTCTGTAGGGCAAGTTCACCTGTTTGCAGGTCAAATTTTCCCCTTTGTAACCTGCACCTGCAAAAAGTCAAAAAATAGTAAATGTGAAAGAAAGAGACCCATTTGTGGATCCCACCGGGTGTGCCAGAAATGTGATAGGGAAAAAATACTTGTTAGAAAATGAGCAACAAACCATAGAGTGCAAAAAAACAACTAAAAACACCCTACACCTCAAAATTAGCCTAAATATTAACTAAGAAAAGAAAAATGGAAGATCTCACCTTGTTGAGTTTTCCTCTGGTTGGCCCTTCGATCTTTGATATTTGTATGCTCCTTGGTTGGCAAGAGATGCAAGCTAAAAGATGAGCTGAGAATGGAAAGATGAGTGAAAATGGATGCAAGTATGGAAATTTGGCTAAGTATGGCTCAAGGAAATTTTTTGCAAGATTTTGGCTAGCATGAATGATCTCTCCTAAAATGAGAGAAAAGATGGGGTATTTATAGAGAATTTTAGACTCTCTAGGGAAATGGATGGTTGAGATTGAGCCACCAAGATCATGATGTAGGGCTAAGGTGAGTTGAGAACTCACAAGCCCTCACATCTTGACATGTGGCATGTGAAGTGGCTTTCAAGGATGATGTGTTCATGAGGTGGAAATAGGGTACATGACATGGAGGTACTACATAGTACCTTGGGATTGGGACAAGATCTCCTCATAAAGGAGGTCCCTTGTCCCCATGTGGGTGAGAGGACATGTGAGGAATTAAAAATTCCTCAAATATCCACATGGGAATGAGAAAAGGAATTTTAAATTCCAAGGAATGCATTGGGGGATTAAATGTGAATTAAAAATTCACATGGGGAAAGGGGTGCCTTCTCAAAAGGAGAAAGCATTTAATAGGGTTGACTTAGGACACATTCCATAAATGACATGGAGATTAGGTTGTCCTAATTAAGTGATTAAGGTTGTGCAAGTACTTGATTAGACAAATTAATGACAGATTAGAGGCAAGTGGGAGATTAGGAAGAGTTCACATGTGACTTGATGTGACAAGTCAAAGATCGCATGGGGAAGAGAAAAAGGAATTTAATATTCCTTGGAAGGATAAAAGGAATTAAAAATTCCTTGAGAGGTTGATTAGGCTAGTTAATGAAGGATTAGAGGAGGGTTAGGTGGCTAAGAGAGATTAGAGGCCAACTTGCAAAATTTGGAGGATGTGACACATCCTAATCAAGGATTAGACATGTGCACATCCCTAATGATCGAGATTAGGAGAATAATTAGGATTAATAAAGGGATGTGACATGTGAGGAATTAAATAAATGTCATATTTATTTAATTCATTTGATAAAGGGAAGGTATTTAATTATTTAACTAGATACCTTAGGGATTAGAAGAAATTTAGAGGTATTAATTAAATAATAGTGATATTACTTAATTAATGTGGATAAGGGGATGCTTAGACAAAAGGGGATAAATTTGGATTAAGTGTCCAAATTTAGGTGTCTACACCATGGACCCAGGAAAAATATTGATATCCGATATCATTTCATAAGGGAGCTTGTAGAACAAGGTGAAATTGAATTACGGTATTGTAGATCAAAATAATAGCTTGCTAATATCTTCACCAAGGAATTACCAAGAGATAGTTTTGAGCACCTAAGAGATAGGCTTGGCATGTTTGAGAGCTTTAGAGATCAGTTCCAGAAGGAAATTGCAGATTGACATCCGACTTCGGATTAAGGGGGAGTGTTAGAAATATTTAATCCTCCTTAGAGGATGTTCACCCCCATGTCAGATTATTTGGGATTGCTTCAAGTTGCCCCCAACATATACCTACAACCACTTGACCTACAACAATTAATAGTGGTAGGTGATTTTGAATTCAAAATGAAGTGCTCATTTTTTAGCAAGAGAAACAAAACAAAAGGAGGGTATTCGTTGGTTGTAGAAGTTAGTTTTTTTTAAAAATTTTGTAGTGACCCTGCAGCAGCAGAAGGAATCTTCAACACAAAACAAAGAGACAAAAAACAATAGTAGTGAATGTTCTACAGAGGCAACAACTAGTTACAATTTAATAGCAACAACTTCAACACCATAGTAAGCAACAATATAGGTGTGAGTCTAGCACCATTGTATTGGACAATAGCCCAAATAGTTTATGTTTTATTTGGTATTGTAAAATAGAGCATGTACTCTATAACTTTGTAATTTTGGAGTGAAAAGGAATATATGAAAATGAATGCATGAATATTAATTTTTTGTGTTTTTTTATTTCCTGTTATGTCCTTCATTCTGTTACAACACAACATCTGTGTGTTTTGTATTGTTGCACCTCGCCTACCAACACTGGTTCCCCTTTTCCACACCATATATGCAATCACAATAATAAGAAAATTGTACATCAAACCACTGTCATGGAAGGATCCCTCTTAAAAAATACATTAGCATGTATCCCATGGACTCTATACCATCCCTCTTGCCTTCCTCAATCACACAGCTCTAGTGAATTTTTTTTTTCCCTGCTTATGATACATATTCCTTTTGCGAGTTCAAAACTTGATTTTTTTTCCATTCAAGACCCATGGGGATTTTTTCAAGCTTCACATCTCAGTGAAGGAAATGCTTATTGTGCGTATATTCAATCATATTAATTATGCATCCATACAGTCTTCAATGAGAGGTTTTTATTATAGTAATTGAACAAGTCTGTAAAAAATCGGCCCAAGTAGAACACTGCAATCACCCTCCACACCAAATCATCTTATACTCAGTACTCTTCCTTCTAAGTGATGCTTCAAATATGTTTCAAACTCTCAAAACATTAGAATATGTTTTGTGCTTTTCAATAGGCACATTTTTAGAGTGATCTTGCTGGTAGTCATCAATAATTTCCCGGTGTTCAATAAAAATGTACTTTCCTTTTACTTTTTATGGGGTTTTTCATTGATACAAACCAATACAATGTAAGACTTTCCTAGTCGGCTCAAAGCATGTAACATTGTGACGAGTTGGAACAATATATTGGTTTGGGCATGTTGAAGTGCCTTTGCCCAATTAATGTCTTTGGAACCACATCAATAATTTGAATATCTTTGGATTTTCTCTTCCTTCAATGTAATAGCAATGCAGAAGATTCTTTACATTATGGAAAGCATCAAGTTCCATTACCAATATCTTATTGTGCATATTAAATTCCCTTGTGTTCTCTATGGTTTCCTCTAGTAGTGATATTTGTATCAAGCTTTCAAAAATAATTTACATCTCCTCCCCAAATATCTACATTGTTTCTTTTAGTATGCCTATCATCTTTTTGAGGTATGTGTAAGGCACCATGAAACACAAGGGATCATACACAAAGGTATTTCATTCTTCATGCTAAGATCTTCAATGTGCATGTTTGAGATGGGATGGATATTATTTGATGATAATTTTAAGATTTGAGAGAATAATAGTCTCACCCTACATGTTGCCTAAGTAATTTTCTCATAATATTTTTCTCGTCCTCTTCCTTGACAAGATCTTCTAATTTGAACAACAAAGAACTACTTTTGCACTATGACTAAAATTGGTCATGTTGTGCAATTTTTGTACACACGCCTTTCCGAAGGCAAGGAACCCTCCTTTCACCTCCTAATAGGTCATTTTAACTCCCGATAGGCTATTTTTCTCTTGTCTCACTTTTCCCACCCTTGTTTCTAAGCTCAAGTTGGTCATAAGCCTCAAAACAATCAAATTTCCCCTAGCCAAATTCACCTACCTGATTTTCACTAATTTGGTTTCCTCTGTGGGCATGCTCCTATAGGTTTCCCTTGCTCCATTTCTTGGCATCTGTCAGGCCCCATGGACACACATTCATGGGTCTCCTCCTACCATTCACTGTTGTGCTCCACCATGTGTCTGCATCCAAGCCCTGACATCTGCCCGATGTGTGTACCCCGCACCGTCCTTGGTCAATTTTCTTTTTCATAATTGTAATGAATTTACCTTAGCAATGCCCTACCCTCATTCATCGACACAACTAAATCACCATAGAGTTCGCATCATGTTCGACCATTCAAAATGCATCTCTCGTTATGGCTCCTCCACTAACATCTTCCTCTAGCAATGGTGGAAACAACCTTTATTCCTACAAGCTCCTAACTAACTAATTCTTTCACACATTATGTTCAAATAATGAAAGTGGATGTTGTGTCTAGTGGCATTTGTGGTATTGGTATAGGGCTCAACAGTGGTGATGGTAATAAGATTCATTTCCCATTGGAGATCTCACTATCAACACCGACAACCCCTATGCATTTTCCCTGTATATTAATACATCATTTTAGATATGTTGGCAGTGATTGAAGAATTTAAGGTAGTGGATCAGAGGGAGGAGTACGGGTCTCTAGTAAGATAGTTCGATTGTAAAAGATTAGTCCCAACCGATCACAAGGAGGAACCAAGAGGATTAAAGACGTCATTGAATATCTATAGACTAATAAAGTTTTTGGTGTAATGCAAGGGAGTCTGCAATGGTAAGGTGGCGAAATAATACCTGTGGTAGTTGATAATTGAAAAAATTAATAAGGCTCTACTATGAAGAGGGAAAAGAAGGAACTTGTGTGGCTTGCTCGAACTGGAGTCACGAAGAAAGAATGAAGATCGACGAGAAAGTTGTATTGCGTGCAACCCTAATTCATGGTATTCTTTCATGATTTTGTCATAATTATTTGTGCATCCTCACACTATTTGTCAAAAGTGAAAAAAGAAATGTCAAGGCATCTAACGTCAGACTCCTGGATATTCCATGAAGTATATGATGTAGGTCTCTAGGTGGTGGAAGCCACAATTTTTACAATCATTGGAACGATATCTTTCTTAACGAAGGCCCTCCGCGTCAATCTCCTTGTCAGAGGCGAAGGCTCCACTATCACCCATACTCGATAGCCTCATGTGGTAATTATTTGTAATGGTAATTTGTGTAAGGAGGTGTCTTACTTGTCTGAGGTGGGAATGTTAGCATCTGCCATGATTATTAATAGACAAAGCATTTAGAACTTTTAACAGTCACTCAGTGGAAACTTCATTTTGAGGCTTGCGTGATTACTTTAACAGGGAAGAGTTTCGGTCTTGGGAATCCCTAGCATGGGTAATCATCTCCTCTAGAGGTATTTTCTTACCATTCCCCGATGGCAACTACCTGCACTCACACACCTTCCAGATTATCTCTTTGTAGAGTTCACAATCTCTGTACTTGTCGCTTTTGAGGGCGTGGCTATTTTGCCTCATCCCTTTGCATGCTTTCCTCCATGCTATTTTTCCTCATGGCCTTTGTCTATCTCCTGATGTTCCTTCAATGAAATTCCTTCCATGTCCTCCCTCGTACTGTCATCTGTACACTCCTCCCCGCATTCCCTTCAACAGGGATCATATCCATTCGATCCTCATTCTAATATGTCGGCTTGGGGATAGTTGTCGAATATCACATCCCACAAAATTCCACTCACAGGTTCACAAATATTTGGTGATAGTATGGTTATAAAGACCTTTAAGAGCAACCAATAGGGAAGAAGTGTGCCCATGGTTGTAGAGCTGATATATTCCTAGCATGGTAGCATTGAATATCAGGAAAAGAGGATAAGAAAATCCTACATAATATTGAAGGAGATTATGGTTGAGATGATTTTAACCCAAAAACACTCATTTGCAGGAAAAATTGGTTTATGCTCACTCAACGACCTAACACCTTGACATTGTGATGATATTGGGAGGGTTGCATTTGTGTGTCCCATCAAATCTCGAATTGTGGGACAATAAGCCGGTTGGGGTCATTTGACCAGTCCATGTAATACCTTTAAATAATTTCTAAAGGATGATACACTTTGGGTTTAAGAAATCAAAAGGTAGCAATTTAAGCATATGGGTAGGAAGCCGAAGATGTGATATCCCCATTAAGTTAAATCTTATGATACCTAAATGATTTAGCTACCCCCTTCAATTATTTATCTAGAGTTGTGAACAAAGTTAGTTAAGGTGGGACCACTTCAAGTAGGACAATAATTTAATATTTTTTCATAAAATGCACCCTGATCGTAATTCATGATAAGTCCCACTGTTATTACTAACGATGCTTTACTTATCAATATCTCTTTGGCCCAACTAATCCAATCTATCATTTTGTGTAGGAGGGGGGTGCACATGCATATGTGTGCTCCATCATTCATATACAAGGAACTTACAAGTGGACTTGGGCAAAGGGGGATGCTTTCTTTTGATGGTGCATATGAAACCATGCCACGAAAGGTTGACCATTAATGCGTTCCAGAGTTTGTTCATGGATCTGCCCCTATAAATGCCATGGAATAGGATATTCCCACAATGGATTTGCATCTGAAGGGACATTGTGAGTAAAAGTTTTAATTCAAGGATAAAGTACTTGAAGGAAGAATAAGATCACAATAAGAGTCCCTTTGTATAAAATATATCGAGACCCCTGTTTGAATGAAAATTCTACATGTTGCCAAGCTAATTCTACAAAGGAAATGATAATCAAGGGTCACATGTGGATACTGAAAAAAAAGAAGATCTTAATTCCCAAATGATTCACTTAAAAGGTGGCCAAATAATGATCAACTCCTCAAGGAAGACTGATTAGTGTATGATAGCATGCCAAAGGAATTAGAAATGAAAAACTATTTTCTTTCCTCTGAATGATCTTGTTTTTCCAAGAGTTGTCCCTACTGATCAAAGGAGGGGGGAAACTAATCTATCCCATAGCGATACAAATTAACAACAAGGCTTACTTGATTGGCCCACAGAATGTAACAAATACATCAACAAGAAGGTAGCCTAGGAAACTTTCATCCACAATCCAAAAAACAGCTAGAGGACAAAATTGCTACAGTGACAGGCCACTACATGAAAAAACAAGGAAAAGACAAAAGATGTACTTTATATTGCTTAATATTTGGGGGTAGGTGAAACCTTAATTTTTAATGAATCTGAGCCACATATTGTGAATTAATCCTAGCCATTAATTTGGTCTTTGGAAAACTATAAATAGGGGTTTGCCCCTCATTTGTAAATGGTTGGTGAAATGGTGTAAAGGGCATTTGCAGCAATAAAAGACAAGATTGCATGATTTTATGGGTGTTATATTTGATTTTTCTCATGTTGCATGGATGGTTCTACTTCCATGTTAGTTTTAGTTTTTAGTTTGTTGAATGGTTGTGATAATGGTGTTTGCTATTATAGTATTTGATGAATTTCCAACCCATATTTTTGGCACTTGTTCATGACAAGCTGCTATGCAAAGTTATCCTGGGATTCCTTATCTCATTGCTGCAACTTAGTTCAATTATATGTTCATGAAGTACATGTACAATCTGAAAATATACATTCCTTAGAAGATTGCACTAGTTTTGTGTAGATGTAGGCTTCTCTTGGTTAAGAAAAACCCAGTTTAGGAAGTTTGTCTACTGTAGAAACCTCCATGATTACTATGCATTCATAGCTTAGAGTTAGAAAAAATTTCTCAACCCTTTCCCTTTTGCTATTTATTTGGGACCTTGGTTAGAGTAGGATTCAAGCACCATCACAATGCTAAACTTGGTGATAGAGGTGAGTTTCAACTTGTTGTTTTGAGTGGGCAACCACTGTTCATTCACTTTCAGCACTTTGAAACTCCATTTGTAGACCCAACTTCCCATGCTTTGTAAACCATAAAGGCCACCTTGTGATTACTAGAAAATCACATCAACCAATTGAACTATTCCAAGCATTGTCATGACCTAACACATGAGAGACCTTGGGATAATTTTCTGCAAATTGCTTGTAGAAAACTGTCTTTCAAGAGAGGTGATGTGCCTACATATTACCTATGTTGAGAATTGCAAAAACACCCATCAATAGAATTGGTGCTAGAAGGAGGGCTATGGCTAAGATTGAGGCTGAAGGTGGGAAGTTGAAAATGACCTTCAAGTAAAAATATGAGATATGAAGATATCTTTATATGCTGGAAGCTTAAATCAGAAAATTTATAAGGCAAACAAGGGTTGAGCTAAAATGGAATGGCATATGGAAATCAACATCACTCAGCTACATGAAGATTTGAATAGGAGATTGAGGAGACCATTGCAGCAATTTTCAATGGTAGATAAGTGTAAAATCCATGACACTCACATACATAATGAATTGGGATGCTTAACATTCTTGAGTAGAATCAAAAGAGTCTTGAAAGGAGAAATTCCCTTTTGGGAAATCTAATAGACCTTGGCTCTTGCAGATCTAGAAGAGGAATTTGCTAACATGGCAGCCAAAGCATTCAAAGAGTTGATCCAAGAACACTTGGATAGCAAGGATGGATTAAAATTGGAGGAAGTGTTAATGTCTAGTTGGTGCAGATTTCATATTGCACCTCACTCACAATTCACTTGCCCATCATGTGTAAACATCATCACCCAAGTCAACAGAAATTTGAACAAGTCAGAGCTGCCAACTCTCAATGAAGTGGAGTCATCCCATGAGGTAGGAGGATCGCATATTAAGGTTGAACCAAGAAGCTCCACATAATTATATGCTTGGACAACAGACACAGTGGTTGAAATTCAAGAAGGAGTTGGTTTCATTTAGGTAGCAAGGAGTCTTGATAGAAGCTAAGTTGGAAGGGAATCTGGAGGTCTTTCCTCCATAGACAAAGGGTAGCATTTCGACCAAGAAGAGGAATGGTTGGCAGTTAAAGATGAATGGATAGAGTTTGCAGCTACACATGCTATCACAACCAATAAAGATGCTAAAAATTAGAGTGAAGAAGAGGTAGAATGCCTTGGGGTAGCAAAAAATGATGGTGAAAGCATAAGCAAAATCAGATTAGAAGACCTTTCCCTCATAAATGACAATGATCAAGCATCTAAAAATGAGGATTTTGAGGAGCGGTAACAACCATAGGTCATGGCTATCTACCATCAAACTTTCTTCCCAACTGACGATAAAGATCTGGTGGTGGAAATATATAATGAGCTAGTGTCAAGAATAGCAAGGGACTGGTTAGAGCTAAGATGGGTATGTGCAAAATCATCATGAAAAAAAAAGGCCCTTAAGTGGCAAAAAATTCAAGAAAATTAGAGTTAGGCAACTTGACGTAAAAATTTGAATAATTTATCTATATTATTTAAAAAATATGTAAGAATAGAATCTGTAGAAAATTGAATATATAATTTCTAAACTACAAGGTTTGTTCAAAAAAAACAAAATCTATTTGGTGAAAATGTGAAATTTCAATGCAGTGGTACTTAAATTTCAGGGAAAAAATAAGTAGGTGTCTGTCTGACCACCCTAACCACAATAAAATGATAATATTTCTTTATAAGATTTTAGATATAAGTAGAGGACTCATGCCCCTAGGTGATGCATATTTTTTTGTAATTTTTTTCCAAGTAAATAATTAATTATGAATTTTTTATTACAACTTTTTAAAAAATATAAAAACTTGTATGTTTGACCACCTTAACTTGGTCAAAACTTCATGAAATTCAATTTTTATTTTTCTAATCCTGTAGTATGCGAAGCATAGAATGTGAAGCATGTTTTGGATTCAAAAAATGTGATACCATTTGAAAGCCATAAATTTTTTTCAATCAGCCTATCAATCAGGACTTTAGTCGTAATTTGAATAGAAAATGAATATAATTACTTATTAAATTCAAAGTAAAGCATAATTTATATTGGTGGAAAGATGAGAATCTCCTTTAAAAACACTTTTCATTTCATCAATTTTGGGTAAAAAAATAGTCGTCAGCCATATACCTATCATATTGCCACTTTTTGGCCCATCATGATCCTGCACATACCCAGATATCAAGTGGAATTGGAAGTGTTGTTGCTGCCAGGTTGGTGTAGGCTCCGTGACTTGCCACATTCAGAGTTCACATGTCAACTATTCCAAGAGGAAATCGAGCATGTTAAATAACAAGTGGGACAACCTAGTGCATTGCCTCCTATAGTTGCTTCAAGAGCCAAAGTAGAGGTCCAAGAACCTAAACCAAGTTATGACTCAGCTAAAGGAAACCCTCAAAAAGGTGTTGGGACAACAAAAAAAGAAGGACAACAACATAGTCCTGAGCTTTCGAATGATGAAGTGGATGAAATACGGAGGCTATCCATCAGACGTGAAGAGTATTTCCCTACAATAGAGAATTTGTATGCAATGCATGATAGGCTTTATGGAGGGCTTTCAGAGGTAGACTACTCATCATACATTGATTCCCTTGATGCACTAGTGTCTCTTACTGATTTCTTCCCGCTTGGAATTGTGACACAAAGGCATAGCGAGACCGAGGAAGAGTACATTACAAAATATGGTGGTGATGAAGACATATTACCTGAACTTCTGAACGATGAAACATCAGAGTCTCTAGATTACGAGAGGAACTCCTCCATCTACAACGATGGTGAACAAGAGGAAACAAGTGAACATCATGGTGAGTCACATGAACTGCAAAGATAAGAAGATGAAGGTGGGGGTGTTTTGGTAGCTCCAAACAAGTATGACATACCTGGCCAACTACAAGATGCAACTAGGAGTCCTCCTGCCTTGATCATGGTTGATCCTCTTATGTATTTTGAGAGCTAAAATAGAAAAAATTCATCCATGTCATGTTCCTATGACATTGAACATCATAAAATTAAGGTCAACACCAAGGAAGGGAGATGGGAGAGCATGTTTCCCCTTGAAGATAGTAATCAAGTAAAGGTCTGAACTATGGAAGATCAAGAAGATTAAGTGTTTCTCCTTGAAGAACAACTGATAGGGGCTGCAGATCCCACATGAGGTTTGGAAGAGTTGTGTGCTACCCTGTCCTCCCAACCCTATACAAGCCCAAGATCAAAAAAGTTGCACCATCAATTACATCCACCCGAGGCTGCAAGCGCAACAACTGATGATGTAGTGCTCACTCTCGACTGTCAAATTTTTCCTCCATCATATGACGACATCCAATTTTTATCTTTCCTTACTCTTGTGAATGCTTATAATTGCATTTATCATTTTGATTATGGGAATGAGGGGAGACATACGTGTTTATTGATTAACCATGGGTTTAACGAACCACCTCAATTGTAAATTATTTTTTAGCATGTTACGGAATTTGAATGCTGCTATGTTGAACTTCCTTT
Organism: Sequoia sempervirens; assembly: GCA_007258455.2. Lineage (NCBI taxonomy): Eukaryota > Viridiplantae > Streptophyta > Pinopsida > Cupressales > Cupressaceae > Sequoia > Sequoia sempervirens. The sequence continues at coordinate 1,613 of VDFB02061735.1, read as the reverse complement.
TTCTTAATATAAGGATGAATTTGCATGCATTATGAAATCCATAAAGTGTAAATGTCAGTTTACCTTTCCTAAACATAGTCCATTGTAAATATTTATGTACATAGGTTGGTTTTGAGTAGTTTAGGCTTCATGTACATCTCTCTATTTCCTGTATATACTTAGCTTTTCTAATTTTGTTAGGTTAGTTGGTTTGTTGTAGGTTAGATTGCTTTAGATTAGTTTCCCTTCCATTTGCTTTCGCTTTCCTTCTTTGTTTAGTTTATTTTTTTTATTTTAGTTCACTTATGTTTGCATTTTGTTTCTCTTTTGCTTTGTTGCTACTTTGCTCGAGGTCCCTCTGCTTTTAGCTAGGAACATCCGTGTGCACAAAAACCATATTTATTTCAGGGTTTCTATGTATTTCTTCGATAAACTTTAATCAAGTTTATAGAGTGGATAGTGAGGGTCTTTTGTTAGTTCCAAGTAATCTGGATGTTTGGTCCAGAGAGGATAAGTCATTGGTTGGTCTGATCCAAATGTATTCTAAAATCTTATATATCTCACATAATTTAAGAATCTAGAGGTTGTTGTAGGTCCTTTGTGAAGTCTAGTTAAGTAAAAAAATATAAAATTCTGCTTCAGTAGCACTATGCTTCTTCGCCTTGAGTGCAAGCTTCACTGCTTGTGAGTTAAAATGAAAGAATTGAAAAGAGAAAAAACAAAAGAAAAGAAAGGAAGACAATGAAAATCAAAAGAAATAAATTCAAATTTTGAGGGGGATCCAAGCAACTCTACTATGGCTATGGACGCTCGATTGATTGTAGAGCAATGTTCAGGAGAATCATAGTGACAACCACGTCGGGGCTATGGACGCCCCACTAAATGGAAAAGTAATGTACCATATGATTTTGAGTTAGAATAAACTAGGCTTAACTCATTTGGCCAAGGTTCCCAGTACTCACTAAGGATTGGGAATTGTCTAGAATACACAATATTCTGGATTTTCATTACCTGAGGCCTGAGTTGGCAGAGTTTTGACCTTCAAGGAGTGTCTAGCTTGAGCCTCTAGTGTGAGGATCAAAACCAAAGATTCTAGATTCAGACCTAATGTATCAAAATTTATGAAGCATTTCATGAGTCCTCTCTCATTTGTTGTGCATGTTTTGCACACATGCCTCACCAAAGGTGGGACCTCCTCCTCACCCCTCCCAGAGCCATTTTCACTTCCGATGGGTTGCTTTCTTTGTCTCACTTTGTACACCCCCTGCTTTCCAAGCTCAAGTTGGTCACAAGCCTCTAAATGATCAAATTTCCACCCAAACCACCTACCCACTTTCACTAAGTCATTTTCCTCTATGAGCATGGTCATATGGGTTTCCCCTTTGCTCCATTTCTCTGAAAGATCTATTGGGGCCCCCATGGACCCATTCATGGGTCCTCCCGCCATTCACTATTAAAGTTCACCGCTTGTCTGGACAGCCAAGCAGATTCCAAACTCCAACGCATGGGTTCCTGCACAATTGTTGGTCATTCTTTTCACACACTAATGGTGTCTCCTCTGGCACCTCTCACCATTCATCTATGCTAAACTAACTCACCATGGAGCTCCACTATGTTCATCCATTCAAACGACA
>VDFB02061734.1:0-10201 GCA_007258455.2 Sequoia sempervirens | reverse complement strand
GACCTTCTCAAAATGACTCACACATGAACATCAGATCAATTTCAAAATGGGTTTCAAAGAACTTATCAAAATTCCACCATATAGCATGTCCTCCCTTGTAGCATAGGCAACCTGGTTTAAGCCACTTTACACTCAAGCTTTCCAAAACACTTAACAAATAAAATATGGATTGAGATACCCTTTTAGGGCCTACACAACATATCCAAAAACCAATAGTGATTCTTTTGGACCAACATGTACTTTCAATACACCTACCTTGCTCAAGGCTACTCAACTAGCCTACTTTTACAAAGCAACACCTCTCTAACTTTATCGCCTGATTAAGAAACTTTCAACAGTGTCTCAAATTCTCTCAAAACCAAGTATTCTTAAGGTCCTAACCTTCTATGACACATCTAAGATCCCTAATCATAAAACCCTCCATAAAATGTCTCAAAACTAGGGCTTCTTGGATCTTGGATTTGCACACACTTCTAGAACTTGTTTATTGACCCTACACCATTAGGAAAACATATATATTCTATCCCAACTCAAAAAACACCGCTCCTTAAGGCAGATCTTCCACTGCTATACTCTAGCCTCCCTCTTCAAGCACTTTGCATTGTGAAATCTTGGTGTACATCGCATGATTCCTCTTTCCTGCACTTTAGTTTGTTATATTGATATGATATAGGTTAATTATGATCCATTTCATTGGTCTCAGTCATATATTCCCATAAAATGGATCATTCATCATGAAAAACCTTCAAAACTAATGCAAATTATGTGTTTCCTTGAGGACAGTTAGAAGTTTTGTACAAAAAACTTATTTATTATTGATCTCAAAACCTATAAGGGTTTCAAAAAATGTAAGTTCAAGTTCTTAAACATCTTACTGAAATAACTTCAATGAAATCAAGATTCATCAAAAAACTCAAAAAATGTAAGAAAACTATTTTTTCACTATTTCTTGTATAGTCTGTACAGTCACTCTCTCCAATTGGTCAACCTCCATACAAATGATTATTTTTGGGTTATAGATCAATCCCCCAACTGTCCCAACCAATTAGAGTTGGTTTTATTACATTAAAGTTGATTAATCCCCTAAAACTCACTTACCCGCCCAAAGCACAACTAACCGTTGGAATTCAAAAATTTGAATTTCCAAACTTTATTTATTGATTTGTATTGACTAAAAACTATCTACCCTTTAATATTTAACCTTAATTGATCTAATTAAAATATTATAGACCTACCTACACCCTTTGGACACTATTGATCCACTTAAAAGGTTTTTTGGTCCTATGGTCCTTTCAGGACCCTTAGGACTTTTGATATTCCCATTACCTTTATTCATCCCAAATGCCATTATAGGCTCCAAGACACCATAATTGATGCGCTAATATGATGGAAAGGTCCTCCTAACCCCTTATCACTTCTGATCCTTGAAGAGCTCCTTGAAGGCCTTGGGTGCTCCTGCACCATTCTCCCCAAGAAAGAAAGAATTCTTGCCCCAAGAAGTATCCCATGTGTTGCCACCAAAAGACCCCTTGCTCTCATATGTTTTCATCTTCCAATGAGAGGGTATGTAATCTCCCAAATTCACTGTCTTCCTCTTCTGCCAATCTGCACTCTTGACAGAATCAAAATGTTGATGAGATTGCCCTCTGGCTGTTTGATCTCAACCTGCCCTTGTACCTTGTTTATGCCTTCATTCCCCTGATTTCTTGGTGAAAGAACTCCATCTCTATTACCCTCAACTATAGGGCATGCAATATTCCCCACCTTAATACTATCCAAGTCCCACAAATTCTGCTTTTTAGGACTGTATCATTCACAACCCTGCTGCAACTTGTCTTTTCTCAACCTACTGGTCAATGTCTTCCCCTGTCTCACCCTGCTTATTCACCTGCAAATATTTCTCAAAATAGATCATAAAACTTTCATTTGACTGCTCCAAAGGCAAAGGCACTAATTTGTATCTAACATCTCCTTTATGCACCAAATATGTATTATGGAATCCATCATGCAATGTCCTTCTAGCATACTGCCATGGTCTCCCTAAGATTATATGACCACAAGTCATTGGAATGACATCACAAAGCACCCTATCATGATATGATCCAATTGAGAAATCTACAAAAGCTCTCTTACCAATCTCTACATGATGTCCTTGAGTTACCCAATTGGCCTTGTAGGGAGTAGGATGATCAAATGTTTCAATCCCCAACTTGGTTACCATATCAACTGAAACTAAATTGCTATGTGACCCTGAATCTATGAGTAATCTACATATTTTACCATGATTGAGACAATTAGTCTTAAACATAGTTACCTTTGGCTCTTGATGAAGTCTTTCTCCTTGCTTGACCATAAGAAACTCACCATCAGTCACAGGGTCTGCCATGAATGTTTTTGGTTCCTCCTTGTATTCTTCTTCTTGTACCAAATTAGCTCTCCTATCTCTGCCCTTATCAGCTTGTTCCCATTTAGGACACTTGAAGGAAGGATGCCTTGGTTCATTGCAATTGAAACACCTACCTGTGAATGGTCCTCTACCTTGTCCAAATCTGCCTCCTCTTCTAGGAGTGTATCCACCTCTTTGATCAGAAAATACCTCTTTGCCTTTGTCATTGCTACCTTGTCCTTGTTCTCTATTACCTCTGCCCCTATTTGAACTACCTCCTCTTCCACCATTTCTTGATATTTCTTGCTTCCTTTTCACCTTTTCTTCTGCTCTAATGGCCAATTGAAAACATTCTCCTAATGTCCTTGGCAATTGCAAACCAATCTCATCTTGTAGATGGTACCTCAAGCCATTGATATACCTGGCTATTTTCTCATCCTCTTCTTCATAACCTCCTCTGATACTAATCTTGTGAAATTGTTCAGTATAGGACATAACATCCAAGCCCTTTTGCTTTAAATTCCACCTCTTCCTTTTCACATGAATGGTATAATGAGATGGTAGGAATTTCTCTTTGACCAAACTCTTCATTCTAGCCCATGTAGAGACTTTTGCCAATCCTCTAGCCATCCTATCATTTTGAAAACTAGTCCACCATGTCAATGTTGTGCCTCTCAACTTGGTTTTGGAAAATTTAACCTTCCTCTCTTCATCCATCTCCTCAAACTCAAAATAGTTTTCTAAGGCATCAAGCCATCCCAACACCTCTTCACTATCCATCTTCTCTTGATAGATAGGCAAATCTATGTGACATTTTCCTCCATGACCTTGTACTGCCTTCAACAACCTCAGTAACCTCCTTTCCTCAGGGTCCTCTGTCTCATCTGCTTGTTGTTCCTGATTTACCCTCACATGCTCTTCTTCTTCATCATTGTTTTCTTGGTCTTCTTGATCTTCTCTCCTCCTACTCCTCTCAAGGTTATTTATCCCTACTTGAATGGTCTCTCTATCCCTTCTCCATTTCCTTTCTTCTCTTGCTCTGGCCTACTCTCTTGCTGCTTCTTGTTCCCTTCTTTCTCTTCTCTCCCTTTCCAAGATTTCCTTCAACTCCTCCAACTCTCTTGCTACTTGATTTTTTGGTGCCATTTCTGATTCTCCAATCCCTAAAGGACCTACTCACTACTCTGATACCACTCTGATGCAGAGGATCTGGGACTTTGAAAGAAACACAAAGCTCTGAAGGTTTGCAAGACACAATCTCAACCACTCTTCCAGGCACTCTAATGGAGACAAAGCCTAAATGACTCACTCATGAATCAAATCCTTACCCAATGGATCCAAACACTAGGAATGATCTTAAGGGGCACAATTACACTTTTCTTTAAGGTTTCCCAAAGCTCAAACCCCTATCTTGAACAAAATCCACTTTTCCACCTTAAGTAGCCTTCTAGCCCTACTAGGCCTCTAGCGAAGGATTTTTTGACTTTTCTCTCAAAATTTCCAAAACACTTACCAACTAAAGTATGTATTGAGATACCCTTTTATGGCTTACACAACATATCCAAAAATCAATAGTGATTCTTTTGGACCAACATATACTTTCAATACACCTACCTTGCTTAAGGCTACTCAATTAGCCTACTTTTACAAAGCAACTCTCCTCTAACTTTATCCCCTGACTAAGAAACTTTCAATAGTGTCTCAAATTGTCTCAAAAACAAATATTCTCAAGGTCCTAATCTTCTATGACACATCTAAGATCCCTGATCACAAAACCCTACATAAAATGTCCCAAAACTAGGGCTTCTTGGATCTTGGCTTTGCACACACTTCCAGAACTTGTTTATTGACCCTACACCATTAGGACAACATATATAGTCTATCCCAACTCAAAAACATACCCCTCCTTAAAGAAGATCTTCCACTGCTACACTTAGCCTTCATCTTCAAGCACTTTGCACTATGAAATCTTGGTGTACACCGCGTGATTCCTCTTTCCTACACTTTATATTGTTATATTGATATAATACAGGTTAATTATGATCCATTTCATTTGTCTCAGTCATATATTCCCATGAAATGGATCATTCATCCATGAAAAACCCTCAAACTAGTGGAAAATCTATGTTTTCCTGAGGACAGTCAGAAGTTTTATATAGAAAACTTATTTATTTTGCTTTAGAACCTATAAGAGATTTAAAAACATGTAATTTCAAGTTCCCAAACAATTCAAATGATCATAACTTCAATGGAAATCAAAACTCATCAAAAAACCAAAGAAATTGCAAGAAAACTATATTTCTTTCACTATTTCCTATAGCAGTCCGTACAGTCACCTCTCCAATTGATCAACCTCCGTACAAATGATTATTTTGGGGTTATAGATCAATCCCCCAACTGTCCCAACCAAATTAGAGTTGGTTTCATTACATTAAAGTTGATTAATCCCCTAAAACTCACTTACCGCCCAAAGCACAACTAACCGTTGGAATTCAAAAATTTGAATTTCCAAACTTTATTTATTGATTTGTATTGACTAAAAACTATCTACCCTTTAATATTTAACCTTAATTGATCTAATTAAAACATTATAGACCTACCTACACCCTTTGGACACTATTGATCCACTTACAAGGTTTTTTGGTCCTATGGTCCTTTCAGGACCCTTAGGACTTTTGATATTCCCATTACCTTTATTCATCCCAAATGCCATTATAGGCTCCAAGACACCATAATTGATGCTCTGATATGATGGAAAGGTCCTCCTAACCCCTACACTTCTGATCCTTGAAGAGCTCCTTGAAGGCCAGGTGCTCACGCTCACCTATGCCACTTATTCTCTCATTTGAATTGAATTCAAAAACCAATATGGGATCTTCTTTCCTTCTTACTTGATCTAGTAATAATTTCTTTCTTAACTACATCCAAGGAATAATTAGTATATTGCTTTCTAAGACCAATTTTCTTGCTTCTTGGGGGCTAACAATAATTTCATTAATCCTGAGTTCTTCAGGAGTCTGTGAAATAATTTGGTCATGTTGTGACTCCTTAGTTCCCATCTTATTAATTTGGAGTCTCTCATAAAAAGTCATTCATTTTCATCTTAAACCAAAAATCCTTAAACTTGGGAGTTTGAATAAATTCATCATCTTCAATAAATCTAAGGTCAATAATCACCCTTTCATCATCATCCACTTATTGATCATTATGCCCATGTAAATCCACTCTTTCTTTTGGTTAGTGAGCATCAGTTGAGAGCTTAGGAGGTGGATGATCAACTTCATCATCTTTAAAATTCAAAAGTGCATCGACTACCTCTTCAGTGTCCCCTACTCCTTCACTTAATTCATATGCCACTAAGGGGGCACTCCATGTGTCTTCTTCCTTTTAGGACTTGGTTGATTAGGGGATGCTTCTAATTGTATTGTGGTAGTGTCTAGTAGGGGCTCTATGATTACAATACCACTTGGTTTGATGGGAAGATTTTAAGGTTTTGAAGACTAACCATTAGGTTTCTTTTTTGGTTCAACATATAATCTTTCAAAGTTGTCAATTATTAAACTAATTCTTTTGATAGGATCCTTTTCTTCAACATAAAATATTTTGAATCTAGTATCCCTTTTGTTATTCTCCTCCTCAAGCCCCTTTGTGATTTCCCACTTCCTCTTTCTCTAAAAAACTTCATCAGGTGTAAAGCAATTTCTTATAACATCTTTGTAATCCATTGCATGGGTAATTCCAAATTTAGTGAGAAGTGTCTACTGTATAAAATTAATATTCCCTTCACGTTCAAAGAGCCTTTCTCCTCATGAATTCAATGAATACTCCATCTCAAATAGTTTTGCAGTTCTTCAAGAGTCTCAGAACCTATAGATAGCTTCTCACATTCAGTTAGGTCAGGGAGGAATTTCCCATTTTTTTGTCTTTTCATAACATCTTGTTGAATCCATAACATTTTCAATATAAACTATAAAATGGAAATTCAAATAGAAAAAAAATTAGGTAAAACATGTGGGGCTTGAGGACACCCATATACCCTTATTACTTTTTGGTCTGCTAAGAAGAACCAATCACTAAAATTGTGAGTGTGTCCTTGCTCTGGCTTCAATCCTAAAGGTCTTAATACTTGCATGATTTTATTAGGTAATCTTGGTGAAATATGACCAAGAGCGCCCATGACCTTTACTACAAAATCATCATGAAATATTACATAATCAATATTTTTACATCTACTATCCCAGATGTAACACTAGTTTTGTACTAGAAACCTATTCCCTTCATCATCAATCATTCCCAAACACATTCTTTTAGTCCATCTGTTTCTATTTTGGTACAATATTAAATGAAATAGCAAAGATTATTTCCTGAAAGTGATGGGAGCTAATTTCTCTCTTGCAAAAATTCCTCATGTAGCCCTTTCACATTTTTAGCAGTAAAGTCCTACTCAATGTTGACTTTAGGATTTTGTATCTTCATTGTCATCATCATGAGATAGGTTGGCATCCTCTCTTTAGCATCTATTCCAAGCAATTGGCACAAATAAAAATAAGTTCTTTTGAAATATACTAAGAATTTTTCTATGGAAAATGGCTCAATTTGGGAGGGGGAAATGGGTATCCTCCTATTAGAAGTTTACACCCCTTTTCATGTGTAAAGGAAGTTCATTGCTCCTGTAGATTTTTCTTAATATCCTATAATCCTCGTCACTTATATCCAAGTCAATCTTAGTGATAGCTTGCTTTTTTAACATACGAGACTCTATAATTGCTTCTTTACTCAGGAACACTAATGGTGAACCATCTGGAATTCTTATAGTCCTACTAGTTGGGTGGTAATATTGTGCCAATACTTTAATAAACTCAAAATCTATGAAGACATTTGGGATTATCAATTTAGCCAAATTGAAGGTCCAAGGATTCAAAACTGGAATCTTGTCATCCCTTCCTTCATAGAAGTATCAAAATAGATTCCACCATGAGACAGGGATAATTTTCTCTCTACATACATGGGTTGTATCTTTAAACACTTTTTTGAATCCTTTGTCTATGAAATTAGGTAACACATCTAAAATGGATTGTTGCAGGGACCTCTTCTTTGATTTAGAAACTGTGGGCTCTTCCTTTTTACTCGCAGGTTGACTTCCTTTGGGTGGCATGATAAAGAATTTACTCCTACATGATTTATTTAAGTGTCTATATGTAAAAGCAAATTAAATTCTTATACACTCACTACATAGGGTTTCTATGAACTTACCTAATGAAATTGTAGCTACACAGTCTTCCCACTTCAAATCCCTTTCCTTTGGTACACTGACATGTGTGAATGATTTCCAAAATATCATCGAGTCCCAAGTAATATTTGTTGTTGAGCTCATTCACCTCACTATTAATGTCAATTTATGCAAAATATTTTATAATTTTCCCATATTTTTAGTTTGAATACATGCCTCTAATCTTGGGAAATGAAATGGTGAAATCATTAAATGCTTTGAAAGCTTGTACTACAGTACCACTCTGTCATTTCAAGACTGTTGTGGGGTAGCATTAGTAGTACCGCCACCCTACACACACCCCTTTGAATTCCCATGGGATGATAGGTTTATTCTAGTGGTTGAGTGATTGTTCAATACCATATTGCTCTGTCATATCAAGACCACTGTGAGGTAGTGGTAAGGTAGGGTTAGTTGTACCACCACCCCACACACACCCCTTTGGACTCCCCCTAGGATAGTGGGTTTATTCTAGCGGTTGAATGATTGTTCACCACCATACCGTAGTGTCACTATTTACCCCTTGCGGGGTTGTGGTTTACTTTAGTTATTAACATGTTCTCACTGCTACCCCTTAGTATTCATATTTGGTTGCCACGGTATTGTGGTAAGCATTTGTACATTGACCTATATGTCCTTCCATCCCACACATACCTCTATTGACTATTGTGATAGTTTGATATTGGATTTTACTATGAATGCAATATTTTAGATATCATTTTATTGAAAATATTGAAGAATTTTCTAATTTTGTCTCGTAGTTTTAGTTTTTAGTGTCAATTAGAACTAGGAGATCATTTTTTTGTTTGTAATGATGAGGCTTAGTTCACCTAATATTAAGATATCTATATGTATTATTCAATCACAGATGTTCATTACGTTTTTGCATCTAGAAAACATATAGGATATAGAAGAAATTATATTCTAACTAAACAAAATTAATTTCAAATTTTCAACCAAAGTAAGAAAACTAAGAAGAATGCTTGAACCTAACCTTAAATGCACTTCAAATCAGCAATGAACATCTCAAGTTTTATATACAATGTACTAGCACAATAATAATTATTACATTTAGAAATGTATCAGTAAAAAACCAGTGAATAAGAATATCTATACTCATATCTTTCTTACATTCAATAAAAAATTACACCATACATATAACTAAAGTTTAGGTAACAAGCTAACCTCTTAAGGTGAAAAAATATCATCATAATCATTTTTCACTGCTAGCAAGATAAAAATCCTAATCATTTATGTCTACATCTACTTGATTTTCTTCCTCATCCTCATATTTGACATGGAATGCATTCTCTCTCCCAATCTCTTCATTGGTAATCAAAAAACCTTCTTCAAACACTCCATCATCATCTTCATCCATGTCTTCAAATGTTTCTTGTAAATTAACATATTTCCCATTAGGCATTATATCAACAACTTCCATGATTTTTTTGTTTTGAACAAGACTCTGTTTAAATGGAATACGACCATCCTTGGATTCTTACATCATCAGTTAGAAATGATTGGTTAATTTGAATAGGGGAAATATATGGCTCATCCATCTATGATAAAAATTGTCTTTTATTTGTGCTTACAAATCCATACTCATCAAATTGTACTACAGATGGTTGGATCCACTTACATTTTAATAATATGGGACTATTTTCACCATAGTTCACTAGAATAAATTGTTGGATGAATCCAACATAAAAGTTCTTAGTTTCGTGAAGAAATTCAGCACTAAAAACACAATCACAATTTATCTTTCCTTTTTCTTTTTCTCCCACTCTTAAATGACTACCATAGGCCCACATTCCACTGAAACATGTAGCCCATAAATGTAGAGATTGTGAAAGCTCACTTTCATCCATTTTTATATCTTGACCTTCTTTTGCATCACTGATTACATTAGCAACCCATTCTTCAAATTATGGAAAAGAATCACCTCTAATCAAATCAACATGATGTTGAACAAGCGCCTTTGAGGTTAATGTTGCATCTAGGCTTGATTGTCTTCTTCATATTTTCTATATAGAATATTAACGTACAAATACCAAAATTGATAATATAAATGTGTAGATACAATTGAGTAAATAAATTATTGTGTACATTTTTTTACCTAAGCCACTAATCGAACGAAGATGTGTTTTCAAGAATATAGGCATGTATCACACTTCATTCTTGATGTGATAGCTTGAAGCAACATCCATTTCCTTCTAATACTTCACCTACAACTGTCTCTTCTTCATCATCATCCCATACACATTGATTGAAATTTTTAAAATCCTTCATATATTTTGTGAAACATCCCATGGCCTCTTGCATTGATATCCCTCAGACATGTTGCCTTCCAGTTTTTCCCTAGTATGATTTTTTTTTCAAAACCTTCATATACCATTCTATATGATACATCCATCTTGTTCTTACTGGGCCACAATGCTTTAGTTCATATCATAGATGTGTACCATAGAAAAAAGTATTTCTTGTTTGATTTGGGGAATAATTGATGATACATTAGAGTTAATGAGGTATTGATTCGGTTTTGAGAG
>VDFB02061733.1:0-12443 GCA_007258455.2 Sequoia sempervirens | reverse complement strand
ATTTATCAGATAACTAAAATCCTTCAGGTTGTTCCATGTACACTTCTTCCTCCAATTCACCATTCAAAAATGTTGACTTAACATCCATCTGATACACTTTGAAATCCTTGTGTGAAGAAAATGCCAAAAACATCCTAATAGCTTCCATTCTAGCCACAAGGGCAAATGTTTCTTCAAAATCTATACCTTCAACTTGTGAATATCCTTTGCATACAAGTCTTTCCTTATTCCTCACAACTTCTCCATTTTCATTCAGCTTATTCTAGAATACCCATTTCAAGCCAATTACATTCTTATTCATAGGTCTAGGGACTAGTTCTCATGTTTGATTCTTTTTTATCTGCTGCAACTCTTCTTTCATAGCTTTCATCCAACTCTCATCTTCACATGTTGTTCAATTTTAAAAAGTAAACACAATTTTACCTTAGCTACCACTTTACTTGTTTTCACACCTCTAGTCTTATCTCCAATTATCTGTTCCTCCAGATGATTCTTTTGTACATACTTAGGAGTCTTAACAATAGGTTCTAATTCATTCTCTTCTTCTTCCTCTTTAGTTTGTTCTTCTTTCTCTTCATCTTCCTTCTCCTTGTTCTCCTCAGGTATATGTCCACAAATAGGATCATCAGGTTCAACTTCACTTATCTTAATAGCTCTATGCATGTCTTCATCAACTTTCACATTAGCACTTTCTACAATCTTCCTCAATATTTTATTGTAGCATCTATATGCTTTTCTAGTGGTAGAGTACCCGAGAAAAATTCCTTCATCACATCTAGCATAAAACTTTCCAAGATTTTCATCATCTCTTTTAATGTAACATTTGCTTCCAAATACTTTAAAGTACTTCACAATAGGAGTCTTACCAGTCCATAACTCAAAAGGAGTCTTTGCGGTGTTCCCTCTAATCTGAACTCTATTAAGAACATAAATAGTAGTATGTATTGCCTCTCTCTAGTACACATTCGGTACATTTGATTCTTTCATCATGGTTCTTGCAGCTTCCTGTACTGTCCTATTTTTCCTCTCAACTACCCCATTCTGATGAGGGGTTCTCACTGCAAAGAACTATCTCTTTATGACATGTTGTTCATAGAATGCATTAAACTCACTAGAAGTGAATTCTCCTCCTTTGTTAAATATCAAATGCTTTATTTTCAAATTTACTTCATTTTCCACTCTTGCTTTGAACACTTTAAACCTATCTAGAGCCTGAGTCTTTTCTCTAAGAAAAGTAGCCCATTTCATTCTAGAATAATCATCAATAAGTAGCATGAAATACCTGTCACCATTCAAGCTTCTTGTTCTAGTCGAACCATAGAGATCAATATGAATTAATTTGAGCATTCCAATAGTAGAGTGCTCTTTTCCCTTAAAGCTACATCTTGTCTGTTTCCCCAACTAAAAACTCCTGCAAATAGTATTACCAGACCTTGTGATCTTAGGTAGACCTCAGACAATATCCTTTGAACTGATTTTGACTAGGTTATCAAAATTCACATGTCCCATTCTCCAGTGCCATAACCAACTTTCACTGACTTGAGATACAAGGCATCGAACATCAACTCCTGTAAGTTGACAGATGTTTCCATGAGTTCTTCCAACAACAACCATGTCTCCATTTCTATATCCTTTTTTATTTCACAAGTATTATTATGAAACACAAGTTTAAAACTATTGCTACACATTTGTCCAACACTCAAAAGGTTATGCCTCAAACCCTTCACATATTATACATCATCAGTATTGTGTACTCCATCAAAACTAATTGAACCTTTCCCACAAATCTTAGCTCTTGAATCATCACCAAACATGACTAAACCACCATCATACTTTAAAGTTTAGTGAACTTAATCTTATCTCCAGTCATGTGATTAGAACATGCACTACCAACAACCTAGTAGTCTTCATCCTTTCTTGCATGAAAGGTAGTAACCAAAGTACCTTCCATCCTATTCCTCTTATTCTCCAGAGCCTTCTTGCTTGCACATTTTCTAGGGTTAGAAGATACAAATTTTCTTTCCAAAGCTAAGAATAAGCATTCACTACCATCAACCTCATTTTCAAATTCATCATCAAATATTCCAGTTTCTTCTTTAATATAGTATAACTTCTTGTATTTCTTATCCTTTCTATCCTTATCTTTATAATCTTTGTTCTTCTTATGTACATCTCTATTCAGACATCTTGAAGCATAATGAACAATATTACCACAACTGAAACATTTAAAGGGAAACATACCTTTATACTTTCCAGTACCTTTCTTCAACTTCCTGGTGAAGTTCACTTCCAACTCATCAAAACCATCACTCTTCGGATCATCTTCAATCTTCATTTCCTTAAATGTCATTTCCATCTTTTATTCTTTCTTGTCTTCTTTCTTGAACTTTCTCATCTCAAATGCTTGCAAGGTGTCAAACAACTGTTCTTTAGAATACTTTGTAGGATCATACATTTCTTCAATAATTGAGATCTTATCACTATAGCAATCTAGTAGGGTGATCGGGATCTTCTCAATAATATCTTCATCGGTCAACTTTCCCCCTTGATTTTTAACTTCATTGGCTGTCATCTAAACCCTTTGGAAATAACTTGTAAACTCTTCACCTTCTTCCATTTTTAGATTCTCATATCTTCACTTTGCCACCAGCTTCTTTGTCAAATTTACTCTTTCATTTCCTTCATACAGTCCTTCCAACTTCTTCCAAACATCATGAGTAGTGTGTGTGGGAAATGTTAGTATCAAAATAAGATAACAGAAACACACCAATGCAACATTAAACTAAAGAAAGCTAAATAGAATGAAATCAAAGAAATCAAACGTGAGCTCGTGACCCAAACGTCTACTGTCCCTCGCCGCTGGTTTCACAGCCGCCAGCTTCCGACACATAAGTACAAATTTTAGAATGGCAACGTGCAGAATGAGTATGCAAAGGGAGAGAATACTTCTCTATCCTATATGTTGGTGGAGTGAGATGTTGGTATATGGATATGCACAGGGGCTGTAGATTATGCACAAGAGCTGTGGATTATGAATGCTATTGAAGCTATGATATGAAGATGATGTGCCATGATATGGATTGCTAATATGCTAAGCTATGCTATGCTATGATTCTAAAGGCTATGGATGCTGGAAGGCTGATTGACTATAGTTTTCCTGTATGCAAACTTCTTTTTTTCAAAGACTTGACAATCCTTTTTATAGATTTTTACAAGCAAGAGCCTAGCTGGCAAAGATCAATGGCTATGAGATTGTCTGGTAAATTTGAATGGTGAGAGATGGAGAGGTTGAGAGGAAAATGGAAGATGTTGGGAGGTTGGAGAGAAGAATGGAGGTTTGTCTTCAACCCACGGGAACAACTTTGCTTAGAAATAGAGAAATTTATTGATTTTCTATTTTGAAGTTATTTCACGGTTGTTGTAGATAATCCAATATTAAATAAATAAATTTATTTAATTTTATGTGAGTTTGAGGATTTAAAACATTTTTGAAATATTTGATGTGAATAGACATTAGAAGATTTAATTAAATATTTGGAATATTTAATTGTGAATAGACTTTAGAAGAATTAATTAAATATTTGGAATATTTAATTATGAATGAAATTTAGAAGATTTTTAGAAGAGAAGAATATTTAATCTTTATTTGAATAAAATATTCGAGCCAAGATTATATGATAATTAATATAAATAAATCATAATGTTTATTTAATTAATTAAGAAATGGATAAGAAAAGTGATTAAATAAACTTCTTATTTATTTAATCAAATGAAAGAATGAACAATATAAATAAATAAATTATTTAGATTACTTATACTTATTGAATTGTGAGATTTTACCAAATATAAAAATACCAACAACACAGACCATTGTGATGTTACCATTTTTAGGTGTGATGGCCCTCTTTGAAGTGATGTGTTTTAATGATTACTTCCAAAGCACCTTGTACTCTTCCCAAGATGCCGATTGTCACCGTTGATAGGTATGGAGCGCCCCATCGACGATGAACTGGAGAAAGATTCGACTTTTGTGAATTTTGAATTTTTAACGAGTTGAATTTTTTATTTTATGGATTTTAAGATGTCAATCTCATCGCTCAAAATTATGATGTGAAGAAATTTATTATGAGATGGAAAATGATAATCTCTGGAATTGCCTTTATGATAAAAATGGGGACAAATGTCCCATCTTTTGAATAGGGTTGCGCCGTGTCATTTTCCTCTTATTTTAACTGGGGTAAAAAATTAAAATTTTTGAGCTCAAGGGAGAGATGGTACCTCTTTACCCAATTAACATTCCCGCTTAAGTGTATCCGACGACATACATGCCGGACACATCTATGGGACTTACTCAGATAAATTCTGCGAACTTTTTGTTATTTGAAAATTTTCTGTTTAGGGCACATTTTCCAACCTTTTGTATCTTCATGCATTCTTTTAGTGCCTTTTATTATTTTTGTAGTGCCCTTTATGTTTTCCATAGCGCCCTTCATTTTGTAGCGCCCTTTAAAGTTTTTGTAGTGCCCTTTTATTTCTTAGTCACTATTACCAATTTGGCATCAAATGCGCCATCGCCAGGTATGATTTGTTTTTGTGTATTGGCGCTTGTCCCGATTTGATGATGTGTTTTTTGTGATTATTTGTTCCCAAGGTTGTTGGAAACAACAATAATAGCTAATGAATTTGTTTCTTTAAAAGCAGAAAGAAAAAACAAATTGTTGATAGGATTGTTTTGCTAGTTTTGCGCTAAAAACAAACAAATTTGATAATTTGTTTTCATGAAAAATAAAAACAAATAGTTTTTGTTGATAAGTTTGCTTCTAAAGTTGTTAAAAACAAACAGGATTTTGATAAATTTGTTTTCAGATTTGATTGAAAAACAAATAGTTTTGGTTGATAAGTTTGCTTCTAAAGTTGTTAAAAACAAACATAATTTTGATAAATTTGATATTCAGATTTGATTGATTTTTCGTGGTGATTTGATATTGATGTTGCTTTGACTTGATGATTCTTCCTATTCAACAAGAGATATTGAGCGTCTTGCAGTTACAGGAAAAATTCCCGAAGACATGGAGATTTATTCCGTAGCTTGTACAGGCGGATAGAGATGTGATCGAGGCATGCAGACTGACCTCATTACTTGACATGCCTGAGGTGCGTCTCAACAAAGCCTTATTGACAACACTTGCAGAGAGGTGGCACAACGACATGAATACCTTTCATTTGCCGACAGGAGAGATTACTGTGACTCTTGAGGATGTGTTTCGCATCCTGAAGATTCCAGTGATGGGTGAGATAGTGAGATTTGACGGCCGGGAGGTGGGAGGTACTGATGCTTTGAGGCGGATATTCAGAGATGATCATATTGCAGGATATTATATCTCATGGGCGGAGATGACGGATTCGTATGTGTCCTTACCCTCCATACTTGCAGGCTTCATTGGAGGTGTTTTGTGCCCCGACCATAGGTCGAAGGGTTTTGCAGTCAGGTGGGGTCGTGTACTTGAGAGTATGGTGATGCAAGGTACATGATTTGCTTGGGGATCGTGCATGCTTGCACATTTATATGATGAGTTACACCATGTTGTGCATGGTCAAGGCCAGAGTTTAGCTGTTGGTTGTTCACTTTTACAGATATGGGCATGGGAGCATTTTTTTGTTATGCAACCATTGACTCATGGACGATAGCCTGTTGGTCGACCGTATAGATTCAGATATACTGATGTCATTGCTCAGCCGAGGCTAAGAAAATTGGATCATTGGCAGCATCTTCTGGATGATCTCGATACAGTATACTGGCGGCCCTATGTAGATTGTGAGGCATGGCCAGAGGATGCTAGGGAGATGCCCTATGTCTTTACCGCTAGATATCTGATTGGTCATACTCTTGGGATTATTGAGAGGTTTCTTCTTGGTTGAGTGTGGCGATAGTATGGTCGGCCTCAAGGTATGCCCCAGGGTTCTTCTATTTATGTGCGTCGACAACAGGAGGTTACAGTGTGGGGTCCGCGGATTGCATATGATGCAGCAGTGGCAGAGTTCACCAATTTGGGAGTACAGATGTGGGACTATAGAGCTGATATTCTTGACAGGGGGATGACTCCAGAGTATGGTCAGTATGTGTTGGAACATCCTGTGCCATGATTATTTGATCCTGATGAACCTGCCGCTCTAGTTGCAAAGTAGAGACCACATATAGGGGGACATATGCAATAGCGAGAGGTGGCTTCAAGGGGTGATGAATCCAAGGAGGATGATGATGATGAGTCAGATGGGGATGGAGATAGTAGTGATGAGGAGAGTGGAGGTGATAGTGGTGGAGGAGGTGGTGGCAAAGGTGGACCGCGGATGAGACATTCAGCTCCATCATCTTCAGTAGATCCAGTGGTGCCGAGTCAGATAGCTACCTTGTAGAGTAGAGTGCAGAGCTTACAGGGTCAGTTAGCACAGGCACAGGCCTTGGTTACACAGCTATAGGGACAGTTGATGATAGTGACAGTCGAGAGAGATACAGCCAGATGATAGGGTGAGTAGGCCATGGCCCTAGCTGACAGTCTACAGAGAGCAGCAGTAGGTACCTCAATTGGTGACATGATGAGAGAGGTGACCAGGGCCACCTAAGAGGAAAAGTTCTATAGGACCAGGTATCATGATGCAGTGCCACCCGAGTAGAGAATGAGTTATACACAGTCTCGGTCTACACATAGTTTCTCTCGGGCTACCAGCAGGGGTGTATCTCAGCCATTATCTCCAGGAGGGTCATCAGGGGCAGGTGGAGTAGGTCCATCAGGTACAGGTGGGGTAGGTCCTAGACCAGGAGCATCAGAGGATAGCACTTCGTAGTGCTTTTTGCATGATGTCTTATATGTCTTATTGATACTCTGTTGAGACATTTGTATACATACTGATATGGTCCCATTTTTGATGATGTTATGTCATGCATAATTGACATCTTTTGTACATTTGACATTCATTTTTGAGATATATGATATTCAGCGATGACTCCTTATGTGATGAATGTGTCTATTTTCTATATGCATGATGTTTTATGTGATGGTTTCATGATGTTAATGCTCATGATGTATATATATGCATGATTTTTAGATATGAAAATGAAAGTGCAATGTTATGATATGATGCAATCTATTGATGAATGATTTTATGAATATGAATGTGAAATGATGGATGGTACAATTTATTTATGCCCATGATTTTTTTTTGATTATGATATATGCTTTGTTTTTTTTTTTTATGATTTTCTGATGCAAATATGTATGAAAAATGTATGTGATGATGTTTTTGTGAATGTCAAAATGTACTTAGTCATTTATTGGAAAGATATGAAACTTTTATACTTTTGCCGCCTTTTGAAAAAAATATATAAATGCAAAATGAAAATTCTAGAATGAATGTAATCTATACTAACCATGCAGGGTATCTATACAATATTGCCATTCTGAGAGCTTATTTGTGCTTTTTGTGTCATCATAGAGCATTGAAATGTTGAAAGTTAATACAAGCATCAAAGGGTATGTTAGCACCAGTGATGACCTGAGTATTGCTTTCATGATTTTTGATATAGCAAGTTAATACAAGCATCTAGGTATAATTAAACCGAGATGACCTGAGTATCGCTTCCATAAACAGACAAGAGTTAACCCGTTTCCCATGCAAATTTCAAAATTTCATCAATGATACTTAGTAGAGCATGTCTCGTGACCAATTTGCATAGTACCAATGATTCACTCACAAACAACAAACAAAGAAAAATCATACTCCTTCCTTGCTTTTATAGTTCAATACATCATTGAATTGCTCCAGAGATATGATAGAAAATCAACCAACAATTCAAATTTTTCCTAAAGTATTCCAAACATTATTTAGATTAAGATCATCCAACTTGGTTATCAAGATTTATGTTTGTGTTTTTGACTAACATTGTTTTGACCATGTTGTTTGATTTCATTGGCATTGAGTGATTGTTTTGGTGTTGTGGTTGATTTAATGCGTCAATGTATGTTGTGTTTTGTCAAATCGTCATTTGTCTGTTTGTGATATTCTAAAAGCTCGTTGCCCCTCTCTTGTTTAGTCTGTGTTTCTGCCACCAGTGTAAACACAACCTAAATATTATGGATATGTACAAATTTCATCAAGCCATGATGAAACACAAGGATTCCCGTTGCATGATATGGATATGATAGATATGTACAAATGATAGAAATGGATAGATGATGTCGTAAAGCGAATGGAAGACATAAGGTAATAGATAGAGGAGCCCATTTTGATCACAAGTAGCACCTGTTTGCCAGGTTTTCACCACTTATTTTTATTGCACTTTTTTAGATCATGTGATTTTTTGTTTTGTTTTGTTTTTGCCTTTGTTTTTTCCGCTTTTCCGATTTTATGTATTTTTAGACTCTTTTTATTTTATGTATTTTTTTTGGGACTTTTTTGATTTTTTATCTATTTTTCGTAGATGCTTTGATGATTCGTATATAGAACTTCAAATGAATGTTGTTGATCGTTCTTCAAACAGTCCCCTTCAATGTAGATAATTGATATAATACCTAACCATAGTCAGAATGATGTGACAAATGGACCAAGCCAATTTGTCTAAATTTTCCTTTCTTTTCCTCGTCTTTGGTTGATTATGGATTTCTCAAGACTAAATCACCTACTTGAAATGTCTGTGGTTTAACTCTGTGATTGTAGCTATGGGACATAACTTGTTGATAACCCTTCAAATGATCAACTGCATGTTGACGTCTTTCATCTAACAATTCCAACTCTTGCAGACGAGATACTCGGTAGTCTTCATCATTTATCAATCCTTTGAGTGAAACCCTAAGCGAAGGTATTTCAACCTCTAATGGTAAGATCGCTTCTGCTCCATATACCAAGGCATATGGGGTAGCTCTTGTTGGTGTGTGAATGTTGGTTATGTATGCCCACAAAGCTAGATTTAACTGGACATGCCAATCACGACCGACATCATTTACCGTCTTCTTCAAGATCTTCAAGATTATTTTGTTTGAAGCTTCTGCTTGACCATTTCCTTGTGGATAGTAAGGTGTAGATAACCTGTGTTGGATGTGAAATCTTTCACAAAGTTCATCAACATCCCTCGACTTTTGAAAGGCCTCCCATTATCGCGATGATAGAATTGTGGAATTCCATATCGGCATGATGTAAATCGGGCGATAAAACAAAGAGATTTCCGTTTGCTGGTCAGTTTGCCATCGCAAGGAACAACTTCTCGATCCATTCTTTAAAATATCTGTGAGCTGCATGATGAATTCTATGCCCATTTGATGATGAAGGGATGAATTTCTTCCAACAAGATCTAGTCCTAATCGAAAAGCGCCAGCTGCCTGAGTGTGAAAGTGCCACAGCTCTTGTGTGCATGAATAAGATTCCTCATGGATCCATTTAGAACACTTCTTTAAAAGATTCTCTCCATGGTAGGCCAAATAACAATCATTCCTAACAAGTTTCTGTAATAAGGTTAAAACCACTTGAATGGAAGCCCCACAAATACCACCATGAACCCTTCTTTGTAAGGTTTGTCTTCAGATTCGGCTACATCTAAGACATTGAAGGAGTAAAATGTAAGCACTATGCTTGGTAAAGGATACTGCTGATCATGCGCAAATTATGATGATCGAAGTAGAGAAATTCTCTTCTTTTTGGTTTCGGATAAGTCCTGAGGATACAGAGTTATTTTTCGAGAGGTATACTACGCCATATAAATAAGGAATTAGAACCCAAGTTAAATGGGTATAAGGACTTCCGGGTTGTGGTGTATCATAAAGTGGAGAAACAATTGTTCCATCAAGAATTGCACTGCTTTTTATTTCTCTGATAATTAAATAAGGAAGCAATTGTAGCCATTGCATCTCGCAGCTTATTATCAACCTGGGATTTGTGAAAACTTGATTGCCACAAAATACATTTTATAATCATCCACCATGTTCTTGTAAGGTAGCAGCTTATCATCGTTAGTCTGATAATCATCATTGATTTGATTAATGACAAGTTGTGAATCATCATAGACTGCAATTGTATCCCTCACAGTCCAATGCTATCTTCATTCTTGTGAGCAATGCTTCATATTCAGCTATGTTATTTGTGCAGGGAAACATCAACTGATATGATTTTGGAATGGTATGTCCTTCAGGTGTGACAAAAATAATCCCTGCCCCCGAGCCATGTTGTGTGTAGGATCCATCAAAGTACAATGTCCATGATTTCTTAATTGTTACTGTGAAGACATCTCAGATCAGGGAAATTCAATGTATTGGGTTTTCTTCTTATAAAGGTGCTTCGACCAACTAATCTACTATGACCTATCCTTTTACAGCTCTTTGATCTACATAGTGAATGTCAAAATCACTTAAGATCATTACCCATTTTGCAAGTCTTCCTGTTAAGGTAGCTTTGCTTAAGAGGTATTTTAGTGGATCGATTTTGGTTATCAACTTAACTGGATGAGCCAACATATAGTGGCACAACTTTTGAGAAGCAAACACTACTGCTAGGCAAGATTTTTCAATGAAAGTGTAGTTTAGTTCATGACTTGTTAAAGTTCTGCTGATATAGTATATGGCCCTTTCTTTGCCTGTAGAATCCTCCTGTGCTAGTAATGCTCCCAAAGATACTTTTGTTGCTGAAATATATAGTATGAGCGGATTTCCTAGAACTGGTGGAATTAGGACTGGTGGATTCATGAGATATTGCTTGACCTAATTAAATGTTGTTTCACACTTTTCCTCCCATTTGAATAGGACATTTTTATGCAATAGATGTGTAAATGGTAAGCTTTTGTCTACCAGTTGAGCTATAAATCTCCTAATGGATTGGTGTAGTAATCCTTTGGCAAAGGATTTGAACAACAATATTTCTAAGTGGTATGCCTGTCCGAATAGCTTGTACTCTTTCCTAGATTAAACCCCTCCATGCCCTTTTCTCAAACAATATATCCCCCAAAAAGTTTTCCTTAAATTCTCGAATGTACTTCAAAGACATATTTCTTTCGATTGAGTCAAACATTAAACTTCCATTAAGTGATGTAAAAGACCTTTTAATGGGTGATTTCTAAATGTCCTTCTCTTGTGTTGGATTTGGCTAATAAGTCATCCACATAGTCTTCCATGAAGGTGTGCATCATATCATGAAAAATGGTGGTCATTGCTCTTTGATAAGTCGCTCCTGCATTCTTAAGCCCAAATGGCATGACATTCCAACAATAGGTACCCCAAGGGCATGTGAACGACGTTTTATCTTGATCCTCTGGTGTAATCTTTATCTGGTTATATCTTGAAAATCCATCCATTAATGAATACATTGCATGGCCAACAGTTAAATCAACAATCATATCTATGTTTGGCAAAGGGAAACTACCTTGGGACATGCTTTGTTCAAATCTCTAAAATCTGTACAAATTCTAATCCTTCAGTCCAGCTTTGAAACAAGTACAATATTGGAGATCCATTCTGCATAGTCAATAGACCGAATGAATCCAACATCTAAAAGCTTCTTTAACTCTTCTTTAACCAATAATGCAACATGTGGATGCATTTTTCTGAGTTTTTGCTTCATAGGTTTTGCCCTTGTGTTTATAGATAGATGATGCATTATCAGATTAGGATTTAACCCTGGCATATCGGCATATGACCAAGTGAAGTTGATTTGATTCTCCTTTAAGAACTCTGTGAATTTTAGTACTTCTACTATTAATGATGCTGCAAGTTGCAAGATTTTTGGCTGCTCTGTTGTACCTATGTTGATTGATTCTATTGGCTCAATCAAAACAAAAGATATTTCTTGATAATGTTTTGGAAGAGTGTCAAGTTTCTCATCCTTTAGTGCCTCAAAAAGGTTTTCACCATTGGATTCACTCTTTATTTTTCTCTTGTTGTGATCTACCACTGCCATTTTTTGGTTTTCACCTATAGATCCATCTTTCATTTCATTTATTTTGCAGCTAAGAGACTTGACACCCTCCCTATCAAAATCGTGAGTATGAGATTCTTCGATGGAACACTTGTTTTCTTGATTAGATGAACAAAGGAAATTTACAATACCCTCATCATCATGAAATGTAGGGATATGGATAGTGTATTGTTGTCCCAATCAATAATTTCCAGATAGACTAAAGGTACGGGATCATTAGGTTGGGTAAAGTCTTGAGTTGTCAAAGTCATGACATGGTTGCCATTTTCATGATGGACAAGGTCTATGATGGTATTCTCCTATCGATTATCAATCTCGTTAAAATTTGAATCGTCCTCACTTGAGTCATCATCATATTGTGGTTCAAATTCAAGTGATTGTGTTCCCGAGCTTTCTCCTTGTATGAGAACGGGTGCATATTTGTGTATGGTATCAACTTGTTTGTCTCTCCATAATTCATCATTATAGATGGTGTCCCATTCATATTCATT
>VDFB02061732.1:0-10647 GCA_007258455.2 Sequoia sempervirens | reverse complement strand
AGTCGGTTTCAAATTCTGACATGTTTAAAGCAACGTACGGAGAGGGCAAAGGCGCGGAAATGAGCCTCCAGTATTAACTGCAGTTAAAAAAATGTCACTTTCACCCTATAAATAGATGGTCAAAGGGGTAAAAGTCAATTCACTTTCACTATTCACCTTGTAAATCTTGAGAGCTCAGAGCAAAAGGCGCAGCAACGACAATGGTGATTCCAGTGATAGAGCACCGCGGAGAGATCGTGAGGACCTTCAGATGGCCAGAGGGCTCAGGACCTGCGGTATGTACACTAAACTTGCTTTGTCATTTTTTTGATTTACGTGCTTTTTTATGCTTTCTAGGATAGTGAACGAATGCGCCGCGACGCATACGCGTTCGCGTAAGCCGCAATTGACTTCGCGTTCGCCGCATTTGATGCGTCGCGATGCAAGTGCAAAGAACAAATGAAACGCACCGGCGGTACGCGCCGCATTCGATTTTTGGTGCGACGCAAGTGCTTAACCGCATCGCATTTGACCCACCGAAAGCCGCAATCGATATTATACGATGCAACTGATTATTCGAATGCCGCAAGTGTAATTCCGCTCCGCATTCGCGTAGTGGCAACGCAAACGCCTAAATTCGTGATGCAAATGAAATATAGCGACGCATTTGATTTGTTGTAACGCATTTGATTTTTTGAACGACGCATTTGTGTTTTTGCGACGCAATTGCATTTTTGCGACGCATTTGCCTGTTTTCTTTCTTTAACTTGTTTTGATGCCTTCATGCCCTAAGTTATTGTCCAAGACGGTCACTGTTGTCCAAAAAAGGTGCTGATGCCGTGTTCGTCTTTTTGCAGAGGCAGCTTGCCCCTATTTACACGAGGGAGAGCAGACCGAGGACCTTTCGGTTTGGCGATCAAATGTCTACTGGAACAACATGGTCTCTTCCAATCTCAACCTATAGGCGGGTCCACTTCTCAGATCCTCTCTGGTATTGTTAGCAGCACCTTCAGTTATTGACTTCAAGAAATTCCTCAATGAGATCTCCACAAGAGTTGAAACCTGCAGAGCAACAGAGTAGAAAGTGAGTCTCTTGCAAGACTCAGTAAGTACAATCTTGATACCCTAAAATTTATCATCATTTCTTGCCTTCCACAAATGCCACATGATCTCATTGGATAAGAAATACCAAAATAACTTACAATCAAACTTGAGCTTGAAATTACAAAACAAAATATCATGCCAATTAATTTTACCATTGCTATTCCAGACCTTCAACTTATGGCAAAATAAGTACCAAATTTGCTGAGCATAAAAACATTTAAAAAGAATATGTTTGATAGTTTCTAGAGTCTTCTAGATATTACAGATTTCAACACTTTCATGGTTAGATTTATAGGGATCTATCTTTTTCATTAATGCAGAGGTAGGTAAAGGAGAAATAATTATAATTGTAACACTATTCGTAGTCCAATAAATTATGTTTGTAATTTGTGTTCAATGGACCTCAGTTTTATCATTAAACTACCCATCTAATACCATATTTTAATCTAGGGTTCAACTATCTCAGATCTAAAGAAGCACCTTCAATTAACCATTTAAAGTACTATAAAATAAGGTAAGACTTTTACTTGAGAAAGATTGGGTACACTTGTAGGATTAAAGTTCTCACAATCATTAGGATTTATTGGCACACATACACAACCTGCAACATATGAAGTAATGGATGACTACAAGTTAGTGAAATGGTCCTTAATATGTGAGTGGTTTGCAAATTGATTGGTAGAAAATAAGGTTACAAATAGATCTATGTGAAAAATTATGAGGAAAATCTACTATAATCATCAAAATAGATGAAAAGTGCAAAGGAAAGAGCCGAGCTACATCTCTAGAGCCTAAAAAAAACACATGCAAGAAACATAAAAAAAGAACAAAATAGTTTTTGGATGAATACAAAATGGAGCCTTTAGCAAGTGATTCATATGCTTTCACACTTGACATAGGACATTAAGAAGATTTTAGTCTTCCTTTGTGAAATTAACTACTTATAGAATAAACCCAGAAACCAGTATTATATACCTCCATGTCTAGCCAAGGGTATGTATAAGAGAAAAAAATTTCTTCAATGCAATGTCAAAAAATATCAATGTGTGTGTAGGTTTGTATTACTCAAAATATCATTTCACTGCCTAAGGAAAAATACCAAAGTGATGTTTTAAATTTCAATCTTCACATAGACGATCCCTTATTGCTACACATGCATATACAAGCATTATTTGAGCTCTAAACTATTCAAATATTAAGGATTTAATTAGCTGTAAGATGGAAAGTTGTTGTTTAGGCATAATCCATCATCTTTTACATATCTTTATTCACTCCTAGCGCTTCAAATAAATTTGTGTAAATGAGACAAAAATGTGAATCTTTTATGACAAAGAAAATTCTTAAAAGGAGGGGGGAGAGAGCAAAGGGTAGGGGGAAAGAGAATGCTTGAATGTATAGCAAAGTATAACATTTTTATCATTATAACAATGAAACGAATCTTAAGTTTGAAGCATTAATATCATTTACAACATTTATTATCAAGAATGAATGTAAGTAGAGAAACTTTTGCATACCTGCAGATGGTACAAAATTTTATGGTTAAGTGGAAGCCTCCCATCAACAAGATCCCAGAAAATATCCATGTATCTATCTCAATGTCCGAGGCCTCTAGGCAAACCAATTTTGTCAGTTTTCCACCTAACTGTTATGCACAAAGTCAGATTTTAGGGGTTATGTCACCACTAAAAATAGAAAAATGGGGCTTTGGAGGCAAATCCACACCACACAACACAGTGTGGTATTCGCCTGGAATCCATACAAACCGACTAGACTCAAGGCATTTGTATTGGAACAGCTGGGTTATGATGTAGGCATGGATTAGTATAAGATCGTTTTCTGCCTATAATTGAAAATTTAGCACTTTCTTTCATCTTTGCATATTGGTTTGATGGCTGAAGCGTGCATTTCTTATATTAGTGCATTTACCTTATTGAGCTTCTCTTTTTTTAAGAATAGTTTAATATTCTCTACTTAATAGGGCCAACCACGTGACGGTGGAAGCTCATTTGGCCACTCCCCCCCCCCCTCACATCACTCTCAATTCCCCATACCCAATCATATAACATTAATCATTCATTCATCCATTAATAACATATAAGATTCATTCATTAACATATAGCATTCATTAATTAACATATTCACATTCATCCATTGACATATAATATTCATTCTTTTAGTTTTTACATATTATCAAAAATATGGTTGTCATGATATGATTACAATCACTTTTTTGTTTGTTTCTTTTTTAAAGCTAAAAAAATATAAAGTGGAGTATCATTTTATAAATCATCTATCCCCCCTTTAGTTGTTCTAACCTCTGC
Organism: Sequoia sempervirens; assembly: GCA_007258455.2. Taxonomy (NCBI): domain Eukaryota; kingdom Viridiplantae; phylum Streptophyta; class Pinopsida; order Cupressales; family Cupressaceae; genus Sequoia; species Sequoia sempervirens. The sequence goes on along the minus strand of VDFB02061732.1, from coordinate 7,243 downwards.
TTGTGATCTTAATGTATGCCTAGTCATCTGCTCACGATGTGGACACTACTACAAGGGGGGGTCTGTTGCAATAAAAAAGAAATGTTAAACTGATATGTTTTATTATTATTGTTATAAGTATTTCATTAATTAAAAGAACATTAGAGTGGTTCTCTTTACCTGATGGGTCCACATCATGTTCCTGAATTTATGTTATAGACTCATGCTCAACATGTTGAACACCCTTTAAATCCTGATCTGTAGTTGAAACACGAAAGGTTACATTAATTAATACACCAATTGAAATTAAATATGTTTAAAAGAATATGAGAGTGGTCCTCTTTACCCGATGGGGCCACATCATGTTCCTGATCATGCTCAACATGTTGATCATTCTCTACATGCTCTAAAGTTGAAACATGAAAGGTTACATTAATTAATACACCAATTGCAATTAAATATGTTTAAAAAAACTTTAGAGTGGTCCTCTTTACCTAATGGGACCACATCATGCTCTTGATCTTCTCTAGCCTGATCATGCTCAAGATGTCGATCACACTCTACATGCTCTAAAGTACCAAGATGCACACTATGACCTTCGTCTATAGGTTGTGCTCCACCCTCACCAGGCTGCATTCCAATGTCATGTGCAGTATTATCATTACTTAAATGTTTAAAACAAATAGGCATGTAATTACTTTATGGTGGAAATTAATATTGAATAGATTGCATAAGTATTCAATTTTAAAAAAAAATTATTGAGTTTATTTACCTGTGTGTCAGATGTAGTGGAAGGTTGTGTTTGCCCATTCAAGACTCTTAGGTGTTCAACCATGGCTCCATAGCCTTGCTGGAAGGAAATCTTCAGGTCATCTTCTGTGGGAACTTTGTTGAATTTAGAGCCATACATTTTTGCATAATATCATGAATTTTGCTTCTATGGTGTGATAAAACCAAAATTGTTTTCAATTTATTATTTGGATACTATATTTTATTTATTGATACTTACAATTCGTGTGGCTAATTTCATATAACCACTAGAGCCAAGTTTGTGTTGCCCATGTTTTTCTAGTCTTTCCTTTGTTTCCTTTGATGTGTCAAGTAGCCTATGAAAAGTTTGAAATATCTTAGATTATGTAAGAAGAAAGAGTAATTAGTATATAATTACATTGTTGATAGTATCACATACCTTCCTTGGCCCGACGGTGTCTTTCCTTTTTTCTTTTCAGCCTTCTCCTTTCCATCTGACACCAGGTCCTTCCACTCCCTCTCTGGAATCATGGGGGGATGCTCGTACTTTTTGTTCTTCTCTAAATGTGACCTATATGGGTCCCTCACATACTTTAGATAGGTACTAGCTTTCTTAAGGACCTTGGTTTGGTTGAATGTTTTATCACCAAACAACACAACTAAAAAGTTAATGAGCTCATCTTTTAAATCTTGATTTTGGGCATTCCACCATGTACATATGGTGGGCTTGAAGAGCTCCAATGTAATATCACTTAGATGTTTATAAAAAATATCATTTCCTACAAAATGATCATGGGATCAATAGTCTAAAAAGAGCTATCAATAAGTAACTTTTAATTGGATTATATATAATAATAATTAAAATATTTTAAAGTACCCGGGACCTTCTCTATCTTTATGGGAATGAAATCCTTGGTCACCACAAATGTGACTGGAAATGTTCCCATACTAGTAATACAGGAAGATCCAGGAAATGCTGCTAAAACATCACCAGTACTAGTGGCCTCTGCATCCCCAGGTACATGTCCTGACACATGTTTTGGCATGTGTTCACTGCCAGAGGGTGCATTAACGGATGCCTACATGGTATGTGTTGCCAACATTTTAGACCACAATATAGGCATGGATGATGGGGTTAAATGATGTGATGTATGCACAGGAAGATTAGGATGGACACTTGTATCAACCCCTACTCCTCGAGCAGCACTTGTAGTACCATGATCATGGCCAGGAGCATCATTAGGAGTCAAATAACCATGTAAAAACAACACATATTTTAGTTGATGACATAAAAGAGTACAAAATATAAAACCATGAATGAACTTATTTTATATTTAAAGACCTCATGACAAATTATTTGCAAGTTTTGTAATCTGTTAGTCAATATTTTAACCCTCTCTCTTATCTCATCTATTTGAGGTACTATGAATATCAACTTAACGATTTCTTCATTGCATTTTTTTGGATTTTCTTTATCATATCAAGAGGGTTTGCTGAATAAGTGATGTCATCATCACAAAATATTGACTGTACCTCACTATGGATGCTCTCCCCTACTGCTGGTACCTTTCCCCGATTAGTTGACTGCAACAAGAATATTAAAAACATTATCGAAATTAACCCAATAAACTTATGAATAAAACATAATAATAAAACATTTTGCTTGTATCTAATTTTTACAATTACAATGAGGCAAACCTGTCAGGTAGAAGCACCTGAAGATACATTGTGATCTATGCTTTGGGCTAGAGCCTTCTCCGTACGATCAATATCCCGCTATGACAAAAATTAAATATAAAAAAATATTACTGAAATGAAACCAATAGACTTACAAAAAAAATATAAGAATAAAATGGTATATTGGAGTCATTAATTGGAGGTTGGGTAAAATGGTACATAGTACATACCACCCCCATAGTAATTGTGTTTGTTACTAAGTGATTCAAATTGTAATTGATTAGCAACTCTTCCCCTGTAGTTATTGATTTTATAGCACATACAAATACATGGTTTCCCTTGCGCGCCTCCAATATGTAATTGGGTTGCTTATTTGTTGACCCGAGTCATGTACTATTTATAAACCCCGCAATATTCCCTGATGCTTTTTTCCTTCCGTCAATGTACATAGCCACTCCTTTATTTTGATCCTTATCTTTTAGTTGTATATAATTTACTGACAGTGCATACCTATGAATATTTCGTGTATATCGAACTAGTTGCATCCAATCTTCATAACTGTAACAAGGTCTAACATACTCCATCAATTCAGTAACTTTTTCATAACATACCTTTATGCCATCCATGCAAAATAGGCCCAAACCATGTAATGACAACGGTGCTATGCATTATATCCTCTCATTGACACAAAAATCAGTGTTTATTGGAGGAATTTCCTTGGGTACCCATTATTTCTGTAGATGTTTGTACCTCAAGGGAACCTTGATGTCGCCTATGCTCTCACCATCATAAGAACATGACCCCCCTTCAGCAAGAAAAAATTCCATACGTTTACAAAATTTTCTTCTAATCTTTTGACCTCTAGTTGATCTCCCTCTTTTAGACATACTACATGTCTCACTTTCCTCTTCTCTTCCTAAATTTCCCTCACTCGAGGAAGATAGATCTGACAAATACCTTTTTTGTGGTACCTGCACTCATAAGGATGTTGGATGAAGTTGTTTCATGGTGATGTGATCCTAAGGTGACATTATAATTAATCTATCATTTCATTGCTAGAATTTCACAGGTTATAAGGTAATCAAGTCTTGATAGATTGTAGGTTATTGTTACTACCATCCAAATGTGTCCATCACAAATAAAATCTACTTAACATTTTAACTCCCAAACTTTGTAACAAGTGTTAAATGTGACTATGGTCCACCAGTTACACAACCAAGGCCTCAAATGTATTCTCTAATTTTAATCAAAGGACTTTTTCTCTTCATTCAAGTAAATAAACTTGAAGGGAAACACCACCAAGTAGTTTATTGGACATCTACATGACTAAAAATAGCAGCAAATTTACATTTAATTTCCATTTGTCTAAGTGGTTAATGGGGAGGGAGTGTGTACTAAGCTTGGTTAAGTCATCATAAGTTTATGCTTTGGCAATAATTTTTTTTTTAAGTCATCTTAAATCTTCCTATGTCTAATTGCTAGGAGACTTTTGGTATGTTTTAAGGTAGGATGATTGATGAAAGAGCCCAATGAGCCTTTCTCCATTGTATCCAGGTACACATAGCAGCGGTCTTCTCTTATACAGTTGGACATGGTTTAAAGAACTTAGCTAGGAATTATTCAATTAACCTAAGGTTTTCTCATAATGCCATCATTGGAAAAGTATGATCAAATTCTTCTATTATGAAGAATTGGTCTATGTGCCTTTAGTAATCACTATAAATGTTTCTAAGGATAAAATGACTAATTGCATCAGGTAGGAGAGAATCAACTTTGAGTTCTTCAAAGATTATATTCCTCTAGATTCATAATTTTTAAGGGTTGTGTGTGGAGAAGGTTATCACTACCAAGAAGGGAGGAGACCTTTCCTTATATTCTTTTATAATTTTCATTATTCTTATTTATTTTAAACTTACATTTACAAATACACATACATATGCATTTACTGTTTTCATTTATTTCTCATGTAGTTTAATAGTTTGATCGATTTCATATTATATGTGTTGAAGACTTTAGAATTTCAATTACATTAATTTATGGATATGTTGTATCTATAGCACTACAAAACCATATGCTCTTTGCATTTACACTTGCATTTAGAAATACACATTTATATACATAGATATAGATTTCTTTAATAATTGATATGTTGCATTTATTGTTCTAAAGAAGGCATCTAAATGGTACCATTTACATTTACATTTTAAAATACATATACATACATACATACATACATACATACATGTACATACACTTTATACACACACACATATATATATATATATATATGTGTGTGTGTCAATATCTATGTATATCATTTATATTGATGTTCAAAAACAACCCATTAGGTTTACACATAGATAAAATTCATAAATGAGATCCTCCCATACATGTTTGTTGAGAGCCTAGGCTTGAACCTCTCATTTCACATGCTTTTCTTCACAAAACTATTGAGGACAATGGCTATGCAGCTTCTTTATTTCTCATCCCTCACAGCCCTATTCATGCATCGTACAATTACAGAACTATCCATGGGGCCTCTTATACAAGCTACAGTAATTACAAAAATTGTAAGAGCCCCTTTATATCATGTGTGGACTACAAAACCCTGAAAAACAGGGTAACTCGGATTATGATTTGTTGGTGAGCTGTATGGACAAAATCATTAGCACCAGCGCATTCTTGGAGTCAATTGAAAGAGAAGAAAATCAGGTGGCAGCTAAGTACAAACCTTATAGTGTCAAGGTGAATGAGGTGATCAATTTTGATTGGCCAACAGATGAAGAGTACCAGAAATGGGTAAATGTATATTTAACTGAGGAAGAGTGAAAAGGAGTAGATTGCTAACGGTTGACAAATCAGCTATTGTAGTTACAATAGATTCCAGTTTTGTTTTTTGGTGATAGTGTAGGCATGGAATTCTTGAAGTTTCTTGTTGCTACATCAACCATTCTCAGCAGGAACAATGAACAAGAAGATTCTCTAGGGAGATTGTTGTTGTAACAATTTTTTTGAATATCACAAGGTGGTCCAATTGGCTAGTGACACATGTGCTTTCTGTCCCAATGCTTGTTTTCTCCTTCTTTTTCTATAAGAAGGATTTCAAGGCTAGAAGTATGAGTTATCAAGTTGGATATTTTTGGTCGAGTCTAGATGAAATTACATAGCAAATTGTAAAGTTTGATGGTTTTAGGGAAAGTGCAATTTAGGTTTTGAGTCATTCTATATGGCACTGATCTAAGTTGTACTTATTCGTATGGTTCAATATTGTTTGCCTTTACCAAGAGCTTACTACAAATTGCAAATCAATGACTATCTTATACTGTGAATTGTTGTTGTAGTTATCTCATGCTCCAAATAGATGATATTATTAATAAACAACCAATTCTATTCGGTATTATCCTATTATGTTGAGCTATTAAATGAGATTATCTGTTGTTGTTAATGTTATTTATGATGATGGTGTAGAGGTTGTAAATGCATTAAGGGATCACCCTCTTGGGTCTTGCAGAGCCCAAAGTGTAGGAGGTATTTCAAATCCTCATCAGTTGGTCCAGGTCCTTCAAGCTGCCCTTTATTGGAATTGACAATTCCATAGGTAGATTAGAAGATCAACCTGCTTACCGTAAAAACAACCAACACCTTGCATATGTTTGTGGTGGAGGTACTAAAGAAGAATTGTATGCCTCTATTTCCATTCATTAGATCTACCTTAGCCTAGCATATACTTGGGATAAGTCTACAATTACTTCAAACTCATGCGATGAAGGCTATGTGTGATGAAATCCTAGACCTCAACCAAGATGTGGGTAGATTATGGGAGTTTTTCCAAGACCTGAGGCTGGTCGATAAAAATGTGAAAGACTAAGCTATTTTTTTTCTATCTTATCTTATACCATTTTACGAGAATGGGGGTGCCAATGTACGAGAAGATCTTTGGAAACTAGGCATCGAAATTAGAGGTTAGAGAGAATGGGAGTGCCAAACTTATAGTACTCATTTCCCCTTGGTCATTGATTTTCCCTAAGTTCCCTCAACCTCATCCTCAGTGTTGTATTGGCCTTGTTTTTACTCCTCCAAACTCTTGCTTGGCTCTGATATTGACCTTGTTTTCACTCCTCCAAACTCTTCCTCAGCACTGGTATTGACCTTGTTTTAACTCCAAACTCTTCCTCGGCACTGGAATTGACCTTGTTTTCACTACTCCAAACTCTTCCTCGGTGCTAGCATTGACCTTGTTTTCACTACTCCTAACTCTTCCTCAGCACTGGCATTGACCTTGTTTTCACTACTCTAAACTCTTCCTCAGTGCTGGTATTGACCTTTCACTTCTCCAATTTGACGAGCTATAACTTGGTTTCATTAGGTTTTACAGTATGTTAATTAAATTCAAAATTTTGGTGCCATTTAGATAGGTTTTAATATTCTACAATATAGTTAAGTATATATTAGCTATACTTTACATAATACGTAATATAATTATTCAACTTATTATAATTATATATTATATTCTTTAACAAAATTATGAAATACGTATAAAATTATTATAATTAATATTTAATAATAAGTATATTTTTATATAATATATATTTAATATAATAGTAATATATATTAATTTGAGAGAGAGAAACTAAATTTTTATTTGTTGTTTCATGTCAACAATCCAAGGATGGCATGTGTCCTTGGGGAGTTATGCTCAGGTTAGCATGCCATTTGATTAAAGATATGATAATTCTCATTTAAGACCTCTTCAATGTACCCATTGCAAACTTAAGGAGACAAAGATAAATATAGGGATGAAAATATAGAGAGAGGGAGATAATGACAAACATACAAA
>VDFB02061730.1:58344-97423 GCA_007258455.2 Sequoia sempervirens | reverse complement strand
AAAGAACTTTAGAAGGTTTGCTTATCAGTTGGCTTCATACAGAGGTCAAGATTGTGAATAATGGTGAAAGAAATCACTAAGAAGAACAAAGTTTACAATTGCTGCCATAGATAATTGCTGTACCATCATTTTGAGAAGATTTAGGACCATCTATAGGCCGTACCATTCAAGTACAGTCAGGCAGTACTATCCCAGCAGCAAGGCGTGTGAACTAGAGGCTGAAATGCCTCTTCTCTTGGCTGCTTTTCATCATTCCTAGGGGCAGCTAAGACTTGGCTGGAGGATTGGATCATTAAATAGTTGGAGAACATAATATTTGCTGCTATTCTGCCATCCTGGGGTTTCCTCGTGCTGCTGTAATTGATTTTTCTGAATATTCATATTGAGCTTTGGACTCCGGGTATGTTAGATTGTAATTGAAAAGATTTTAAATAATATTTGGCAGCAGTATACTTCAGTTGCTTCAATTGTTTTTCAATTCTCATACATTGTAAATATATATTGCATCCCATTTGTGAATATATTTCCTTTCATGCATTTCCGTATTTCTCATATGCAAAAACACAAAAAAGCATAAAACAATAGAAAAATCGCAAAAACCTTCAAACACAAAGAATCTGATCAGCAGTTGGGAAGAGAGTGGCGCTTAGAGGCATGGCTACTGGAGCACCAAAGGTGGTGTCAGCCAAATGCATGGAGAGCATCTTTTGTCATGGTGACATAGCATGGGCAGCAGAGTATTTGATCACAACTAAGGAGACTCCGGATTTAGGACAGCCATATCACATTGAGATTTAAGAGCTTCTGGGTAAGCATGATAAGGTGTTTGGAGAGATACCTCCATGGAAGCCACCTAATAGAGGTTTTGAGCATACCATTGAATTGGAGGAGGGGGTCAAACTAGTCACCACCACCCCCTATCGTCATCCTAAGAAATTCAAGGATGAGATTGAGAAAGCAATCAAGGAATTGCTTGAGATGGGACACATTCGACCAAGCTCTAGTCCATTCACTTCTTCAGTGGTCTTGGTGAAGAAGTATGGAACCATGTGGATGTGCATCGACTATTGAGCTCTCAATAAGAAAACCATTAAGAACAGGTACCCCATACCCAAGATTGATGAGTTGTTGGATGAGCTTCATGGGGCAGTGTACTTTTCTAAGATTGATCTTCGCTCAAGGTACCATTAGATCAGAGTTAGAGAGCAGGACATACACAAAACAACATTTCAATGCCATTACAGACATTATGAGTTCTTGGTCATGCCATTTGGGTTGACCAACACACCTGCTACATTCCAATCTTGCATGAACCACATATTCAATAAGCAGTTGCGTAAGTTCCTTTTGGTATTCTTTGATGATTTACTCACATATAGCAAGACTTGGGAGGATCATTTGAGGCAGCTTGATGAGGTCTTGTCTATCATCTCAATCACTTTATGCTAAGGCCACAAAATGTGAGTTTGGCCTTAGAGAGATATTATACTTGGAGCATGTGATCAGTGCATAGGGAGTACAGGTTCACCAAGAAAAGATACAGGCAATACTAGATTGGCCAGCACCCAAGACACTTATTGAGTTGTGAGGATTCTTTGGGTTGTGTAGCTACTACAGGCGCTTTGTGAGAGGGTTTTCACAGTTGGGAGCACCTTTGCAGATCTCACAAAGAAGGGTGTATTTAGTTGGTCCGATGAGGCACAACGAGCTTTTGATAAGCTCAAGGAGGTGATGAGTAGTTGCCTAGTGTTAGCACTTCCAAATTTCAGCCAAACATTTGTACTTGAGTGTAATGCTTCGGGTGAAGGTATAGGAGCGATCCTAATGCAGAATTGACACCTCATTATTTTTGAGAGCTGCAAGTTGAGGGGACCTGAGAAACTTTACTCCATATATGATATGGAGATGCTCGCCATAATGCATGCTTTGGCGAAGTTTAGATAGTACTTGGTTGGAGGAAAGTTTGTGGTGAGGATCGACCACAATAGTCTCAGGTATTTCTTGGAGCAGAAAGACTTGAACGAGACGCAACAAAAATGGGTCAGTAAAATACAGGCCTATGATTTTGGTATCGAGTATGTGAAAGGGAAGAAGAATGTTGTTGTTGATGCCCTTTCTAGGAAGCCTGCCGCTTCTTCACTTTCAAAGATTTCCGTAGATTGGAAGTCTCTTTTGTTAGTTGAGTACTCCAAGAACAAATTTGCATGTGAGGTGATGGATGGGCGGATACAGGATGATAGGTACTGAGTTGTGGATGATGTGATCTTCTACAATGACAGGATTTACTTTGTGCCAGAATCTAAATTGAAGGAGAGGATCTTGCAGGCGTCAGATGATACTCCTTTAGCAGGCCATCAAGGCTAACTAATTTAAGACATATAGATAGGTCAGAAAGAGGTTCTCTTGGAAGGGCCTCGTAGAGGATGTTTTGAGACATGTCAGGGAATGTGTGACTTGTCAGCAGAACAAGTCAGAGCATTCACATCTAGCAGGATTATTGTAGCCATTGCCCATTCTAGAGCAGAAGTGGGAGAGCATTTCCATGGACTTCATCACAGGTCTACCCAAGGTACATGGGAGAGATTGTATCTATGTGGGGGTGGATTGGTTGACAAAGTATGCTCACTTCTTTGCTATAACTACAGAGTACAGGGCACCACAGGTAGCTGAGTTGTTTTTCAGAGAGATCTTTAGGGTACATGGGCTACCCAGATACATAGTCAGTGACAGGGATAGCAGATTCTTGAGTGTATTCTGGTAGGAGCTTTTTAGGTTGGCAGGTACTGAGTTGACTCCGAGCACGAGTTATCACCCTCAGACAGACGGTTAGACAGAGATTGTGAATAAGTGGGTTGAGGGGTACTTGCGCAACTATATTTTGGGGCACCAGAGAGCATGGGTTAAGTGGTTGCACTTGGGAGAGTATTGCTATAATACCACTTATGACATGTCTATTGGGATGTCTCCTTTCCAGGCTTTGTATGGATATGATGCATCATCATTCATGGATTTGGATTTTGGAGAGAGAAAAGCCCCTAAGGCCATGGATTGGATTCAAGAGAGTCAGGACATCCTGAGAGCACTCAAGGATAACCTGCATGTGGCACAAAATCAACAGAAGACCTATGTTGATAGACATAGGGTTGAGCGTAGTTTTGAGGTTGGTGATTTGGTTACCTTTGCTTGCAGCCCTATAGGAAATCTTCTCTGAAGAAGAACGGTGCAGAGAAGCTCAAGCCCATATTCTATGGGCCATACAGGATCGTCAGGCATGTTGGGGAGGTGGCTTATGAGTTGGAGCTGCTTGAGAGTAGCAAGATTCATAATGTATTTCATGTTTTGTGCCTCAAGAAGGCACTTGGGCAGCAGGTCACTTCTTCATTAGAGCTTCCACCGTTGGACGAGGAGGGACATTTGGTTCTTATTCTAGTGAAGATAATCGATACCCAGGAGAAGAGATTGAGGAATCGAGTGATTAAGGAGTACTTGGTGAGGTGGAGAGATTTATCAGCAGAGGATGCCATGTGGGAAGGCGAGTAGATTTTACAGCATCCCAATTTGCAATTTCTTGAGGACAAACAATTTCGGGAAGGGATGACTGTAATGTCCCCTTTTGAGTAGTCTCCAGGTGATTTTTTAGCCTTTAATTATTCCCAAAAGGCTAAAAGGAGAAATAAGGGAATAAATATTAAATTAATTATTTGCAAAGTTATCTCAATAAAATAATATCATAAAGATAGCTTTATATTTAATTAATTTAATAAAGTGACTAAAAATAAAATGTTATATTATAAAGTCACTTAAAGAATAAAATAATATTATTTTTTAGAAGCTTCTTGGTGGTGGATGATAATTCTTTATAAGGAGCTGAATGTAAGCCATTTGAGATATTTTGAGTTCATCTATTTTCATGCCTGTGAGGTATAAGCTTGATTGCTTGCATTTCTCGAGGGTTTGAATATCTAGAGTACCAGGTTCGGTTGTGCAACATCAACCCTAGCTGGATTTGAGAGGGAGATACTTCAGTCTTCCATTTGGAACCAAAATTTAATGGCCTATGGCCAAATTTTGATTGATAGGAGAAATCGATTTGGAGAGAGGCATTCTCAGATTTTTGGTGAAGTCATTTTCTGTTGGAGAGATTTATGTTTGCAGCTAGGAGTTCGATTTTCAGTCCTTAAAGAAGTGCAAATTTATTTGTTGAAAATCGTGGCTTCTCTTGAGGGTTTTGGCGCAGCTTCTTGAGTTCGTTTGGAGACCTTCTCTGGCAGCCTGGGCGCACATACCAGCAGGGACGATTTCAATAGTTGGAGACATATTTCATATCGATTTGGCTTGGAAAAGAGATGCAGGTCAGCAGGGGTCTTAGGCGCTATATCTTGGCACAAAAAGGAATGACTTTGGAGATAAATGATGGTGTTCACTTTAGATATTCCTCCTAGTTTTTGGCGTGATTCCCAGGTTCCCTTTTGGTTGTAAACTTTGCATTCTAGAGTCAGTTTTGCATCTTATAGTATCGCTGTTTCTATAGCAGCATTATAATTGCATTTATATCATATTAGATTGCTTCCAGCAGTAGTGGCATGGTAACATTGGTAGTGGATAGGCGTCCAACATTTCTAGCATTGTAAATCAGTCCTAGTCATAATTACTAAATGATTGTAATCAGATTGGAGATCATATATTTGCAATATTATGGAGTTTGGGTTTGCATTCAAAATGTTTGATAAAATGCTAGTTTGCTGTAGATGCACAGCATGAAACTCAGTCATTTATTTGCTTTGGAAAAATCACCAAAATACTTGCATTTCATCTCTATTGCATTTGTAGTCATTTGGAATTGATAGTTAAGTGTTTCAAAAATCATTGCAACATTCAAAACAAGGACCACCAAACAGAAAATCAATTATCAGCAGTTATCAGTTTGCAAGCCAAGTGTTTGTCAAAATTTTTAAGGTAGCAAACAGAAAATTTTAGATCAGATTTGGCAAGGCACTTTACATACATCTGGACCAGCTAACTGTCCAATTTTCTCCAATAGCCATTATTATGTAAATGCTCAGAAACTGAAAAGGATTGATTGTTTCAAATGCTGAATGTCATATTTAAGGTTAAGTGGGAAGTTTTTTTGGAGTTAGATTTCTTTGGATAGTTTGCAAAAGAATGGATCTTACCAGCTTTTGTCTTAGCCAAATATATATTTGAAACACCAGGCACTACATTGTTGTCATTATTGTAGATTTAAATTTCTAGTTTGTTTCAGTTTCAATCACTTTATATTTAAGAATTGAGGATTTGCATTGTTGTCACTCATACTTAGGATGTTGAAAAGATATACTTAATCAAATTATCCTTTTGGTTTTAATGTTCTAAATTGTTGATTAGAACTGTCATTTATATCTTTTTTAGTTGGAGTAATGTTGTTAGAGATGCAAATTTCTCATGGCTTATGAGTTGTATGCTCAGATTCATTTGACATGGAGTATCTACTTGATTGCATGAGGATGTTAAAGCAAAGGAAGTCAGTTAACATTCCTAGCTATAATTACAAGCTTCATCAAAGATGCGAACCTGTCCGCAAGGTATTATGTTACCAATCGCCACTTCTCTGACTTCATCAATAATGGAAAGAAAACACAATAGAGTTCTAATCAATCAAATAGGGACATGTTGGGAAGGACATAATTTTCTGCACTTGTGCCTCTGATTTGATGGAAATAAGTGAATTTATTGTATTTAGGGAAACAAAGTATCTTGTTATGAATATAATTGCTTTAACACTCCCCCAACTAGAGAAGATATATGTTGACAATATGATTCCCATTAGTTGAGGTTCTTTGCAAATCAACATCTTCTGTCTCTATCTCCTAAGGACAAATATTATCCTTCACAAGATCTCATATAGTCCTAGTATGGGCATCAAATTGTCTTAGAAGAATCACATCACCTTAAAAGTCATGAGAAATGTACAAATTGAGGCCAACATACTAGCAACATCAATATCAACAACAAAGGATGATAAAACAAGGAAATAAAATGCAGTGAAGAGTCGAAGACATCTAATGTCCCAAACTGGAATATTTGATAATCTTGATAATAACCTAGTATTTATGCACATTGTTTAGCACTTTCGAATCACTGAGATCCCAAAATAAGCAAGGTGTGAGCATACAATGGCTAGAATCTGAACAAATTTTTTATTTTTTACACTTACTAGTGGCAGGCCGCACTGTTTTAGATTGCATGCAATGCCAAACTATAAATAATAGACAGGTTGTCTTGGTAGCTAATCTATCCAAAACCACATAAAAAGATCAATAGGAAAATACAAAATGGTGGAGAACCACAGAGAGTTCCATAAAAAAGGCAATAATTTACCGATTTTGGAAACACACCCTTTTCGATGCACACATGTAGAAAAGCTTCAATACTCTACTCAGCTGGTCAACAATAATTAACAGAACTTACAACAGAAATATGCAGGTTAATGATAGAATGCTTAGGAAAAAACTCACAATATTGAAGACACAGAAATGATTCTTATTGGTAGTGGCTAGAACCAAAAGTGGGTATAGCTATTGTCACTAATGTTGGTCAGAATGCTGTTACAATTTCCTTTCCAAGGCTGTGATTGGCAATGAAATGAATGCACAGTAGTCTTGAACACATTTAAGGGATGTTATTTAAGACTGCAATAGCACAACAACACACAACCTACACATGGAAGGTTAGAAATCCTTATACACAGGTGAGGTATGATTCACAACACCTAGAAATGGGTAAGGAAGCTTCTGAAAATTTTATCAGTTCCTCCTGAAATGCTGTGGTTTGCTGCAAAAATGGGATGATAAGTTTAAATATAGCCCCAAAAATTATTAAAATGTGTATGACTAGCTGGAAAGTTCTGCAATTCCAAAAAACATGTACAACACCTCCAAATAGGCTGTGATTTGCATGATAGCTGCTAGATATCAAGTGTTCCTTTTTAGTAGTGTATAGTAGTCTTGAAACCTCATAAATTATACAACAGGCTTACAAAGTGAAACTATAGTATTGATAAAGCATTGAAATAATATTAAAACCCTACACCAAATAAGTGGATACAATGTGGAGCTCTTCACAACAAGAATGTAGCTAAAGTGGTGCTATGGCATGACAAAGTAGCAGTGGTATTAAAGTATAGTAGCAGCTATACAGATCACCGCAGTAGTCATTCAGATCACAGTAGCAGCGGTATGGATCATTGTAGCAAACTTCAAAATTTGAAAATCTTCAATAATATTCATGAAAATTGAACTTCAAAACCTTTGGCACAATGACAATCCTTGAATGGAATTTGCTCGAATGGATAAGAGGATTTTCATCCTCAAATTCAAAAGGAAACTTAGAGAATTTTATCTTTAGGAAAAAAAATGTAATGTCCCCATTTTGGCCATACGCTCTTCTGTGATTGATAGCCTATTTCTGGAAATCCGTAGGTTGATCAGAAGTGAAATTAGGGTTTCCTTTGCTTGGTGGTTTTTGACATTTCTTTGAATTTACTATTTTTAGTAAGTTCTAATTTTGGCAGTGGTCTAGTTGGCAGCACTTCAGTGAGTTCTCTTTTGTTGGAGCAATTGAGTTATTTTGGTTTTGGCTTTAGAAGAGCAATTTTTGGAGAAAATAATTGATTTCAAGGCATTAATTTTATATTTTAAAATTGACCCCTTGGCCTAGTGCATTAACTTGAAGTTGTTTTAAAAGGTGGACATGAAGGGGGATGCCACATGAAGAAGAGAATATTTAATATTTTCTAAAGTTATTTTATGCTTTGAAGTTGGACACCATATTGAGTGGAAATAAAGTATTTTCAAATTTAAATTATTTCAAAAAAAGAGTTTAGGTGTCCCATTTCTTGGAGGGAGTTATGGAATTTGAAAAGTCACCTCCAATTCTATAAAAGAGAGAGTTTGCTCTAACATTTATCATCCATTGTTTATGCTAATGTTATGCTGTCAAAATGACATTGTGAATTTGGCTTCGAGGAATGCTTACTTCCTTGCATTTGCCCAATTTCGTGTTTGAAAGATAACACCTAGTTGGTTTATTGTTGCTTCTCATTCAGATTAGCAGATTTGGGCTTCAAAGTGGAGAATTTTGGTGATGTTTTTTAGTTTTGTGTTGCTGGTATTTCTACAATTGAAAGTGATTTTTGTTAGCAGCTTTTTGAGAAAATTCAATCTCGTTCTGGGTACTGATGCTTTGTGATTCTAGACCAAGGGCAACCCTTTCCACAGAAGATTGGAATTTAATTCAAAGTATTTTATTTTATCTTGCAAAATCACCCCTTTCAGCAGGCCGTACCATTTCAAGAGGGCATTGAAGTTCATGATAAATTATTGGTGGAGTTTTGATGCAATTTTTCCATTGCATATTGGGCGCCTATCCTCCAGAGAGTTATTGCAATTCATTTCATTCCATTTGGAGGTATTTTGAAGTAGTTGTGAGCATTTCATTAATTTACAGTTTGCTGGTTGATCATTATCAGTTTGCTGGTTATTATTATCAAACCTCTAGAAGTTTAGATTTTGGTTATGTTTCTAGCATTTGAGAGATAATTTATTGTGGTGATCATCTTCTATCAATTGTGCTTTGATTCTATTGTAAATCTCTTGTAATTTGCAGCTGTTATTTATATTGTAAGACTGTAAATAGTAGTACTATTTCAGTCATTTTAATTGCTGCATATTCTTGTGTTTAATTTCATATTTGTAACCCCTGGATGGTTTACCGCCAGTGTGGGAAAAAAAATTCTAATCTTTCATTTATTACCCACTGGAAAGTGGAGAATTCCCACCAATGAGTGGATGCTTGCCACAGCGGATGAATTGTTTAATTTGTAATCTTTCGCCCCGTTGAATTAGTGGAAGTGTGGAAATATTTCATGGCTAGTTCACTGTCTAGTTTCATTCAATTGTAACTTCTCTTTTAGTTATTGTTCAATTTACTCCGCCATATGCTATCACCTCGCCTCTTGAAGGATCTTGGTGAACATTCTTGGCGTTGAGTGTATTCAATTGCTTATCATTTGGAAAGCTAATACTAAACATTTGGCGTAGTGTTGGTTTGTGTTGCGAGAATTCAAGGAAAAACTTGGTAGTCATATTTCAGTGGTATTAGAGCAGAAGTTCCTGCCATCCTGTTGGGGAAAACAGAAAAATTAGTGTTGCCACAATGGACATTAGCAGATTTGCCGAACAGTTCATGAGGGAATGTGAACATGATGCTTCCATATTCCGTGTAGAATATCAGAGTATGTCAGATGAGTTAAGAATGATGTTTCTTTTGATTGCTACTTGAATTGTGTGTTGATTAGGAATCCTGTAAAAGTGGGTGTGGTCAATTACATCAAGAAAAATATTAAAAGAGAAGCAAAACTTGCCATAGTTGAAGAATCAAGGAAGGAAGAAGCAAAAGGATCTGTTTGTGGTTTTTAGCCCACAAGTAAGCAAATTGAAGAGAAAAATCAGTCAATTAGTGGTGAAGAAGACACAAGCAAAGTGCACATTTTGGTTCAAAATAGTGCACTTGACGAAAATACCTTGGCAAATGAGGAGATTAAGATAGAGTCCCAAAATACATCCGTAGACTTGCATGAGATGGGAAATAATGAAGATTGTTTGGGTACGAAGAACATAACAGCAATCTTGAGTCCTAATAAGGATTCAACTAATGATGATCTCGAGACAAATGGCTTCAAAGAAGATGATGGAAGTACTATTGTGTGGGATGAGTTTGTTGAAGAAGAGCAAGATGAAGAAGATACTGATGGTGTCTTTGAACCAGCTTATGATCATTACCATGGTGATGATGTTGGTGGTGATTCCGATGTGTTTATACCTCTTCTTGTTGAGGATTTGGTGAAAGATTATTCCCCTCTTGCTGCTGTTCAAACCTCTCAAGAGTTTTCACAAGATAAACTTTTGACAAGTAGCCAAGAAGACCTCTTTGGTATTCATTGGGCTGCTAATGAAGAAATCAGCAACATACTTATTCATGATGGGTTTGTTGAAGATAAAAATGATAAAGTAATCAAAGCAGCCAACTTTGATGACTCTTATTTCCAGTGTGATGATGGTGGCAAAGGCAATATTGAGTTTGATCATCAAACTAAGCTCTTGGAGGAAGTTACTGATGAAGATTTTAGTTTGAGTGGAATGAGGAGTGACTCATTGAACGAGTCAACAATCCAAGAGGAGCATAATGATCTCTTTCCTGTTGATCAATACAATCAAAACATTCAAATTTGGGATCCAAGCGTGATGGCACCAAGATATGATAATAAACCGGAGTGGGATACATTTCCTTTTGATCCAGATGAAGTTCCAAGTTCAATTTGCATTGCAAACAATGAAGTGATCATTGGAGGAAAAGTTGCAGAAAAGGCTAATGAGAACGTGAATTCTTATGTTGAAGAGAAGAATGATCTAAAATCAAAGGATTGTTTGGTTGCCTTTCCAATTGAGACACAAGATGAGCATGAGAATGTGAAAGGTCAAGATAGAGATACTAATGCATTTGAAAATGATGGTGAAAATGTCTCTGATGATGAAGAGAAAGTTTCCAAGCTAGAAGACTATCAAATTGGCTCATTTGAGTTGACAAATAAAGAAGATGTTGAAATGGAGAGAGATGAACTTACAAAGCTGCTATTTGAAAAAAGAGGTTTCATTAATCAAGAGGAATGTATGGTAGACCTTCAGAATGATTTATTTGAAGGAAATGCAGCTGTTAAAGAGTTTGAGGCTGCTGAAAATCTCAAAACAACAACTAAGTTGGAGCATGTTCATCATTTTGATGATAATTTAGAATATGAGTGGGACTTTCCCACGCCAAAATTACTTCAGAATGTCCTTGGGGCAGATTTTGTTGAGTTTGGTGTTCCTAATGATAGAGCCCATTATTGTTATAACTCCAGTGTGTTTTACATAGATGTCTCTAAAGGTGATGTATTCAATAGACTGACCATCCATGAAGAGTTTGTTGGGCATAGTTGTTCAGAACAAAATCAGATATTCATGAGACCATGGGATCCAGGCCTTTTGACACCGGAATGCTTAGGGGAGCAAGCAAGGGAATCTTTTGATGATTCATTGCTTGAAGATATTGCTGACAAGCCTTCTATTAAGGAGTTATGTAGTGAAAAAATTGGAAAGGAAGCTGATTTTGAAAATCATGACAATGAAAACAAAACAGAAAGGTCGATGGTTGATAAGCAAAGCCTCTTTGCTGATTGGGATCAAGGGCCTAAAGAGCTGCAAGTTTTGAAGGATAATTTATTGGTTTCAGAAGAAAAGATTGTTAAAGTATTATCAAGATTTGATGGCACACATAATTTAATTGAAGAACTCTATTGGAGGTCTTAATTTGAAGAGAAACCAAATGGAGTTAAAGATGGATAAACTCTTTCCAAGATGCAAGCCATCAAAGAGGTATTGGAATCCATAAAATCAGATTATTTGCACTTGCTCTCAGATAGAGATAATGCTATTAATTTTGCAGAGGAGACCTATGATGCCTATCGAGAGAAGGAGGAAGAGATGGATAGGCTTTGTCTTGATTTTACCTTAGCTCATCATTCTTAATGCAAAGCAGAAAATCATTTATCTATTGCAGCCACCCTTAAGAATCAAGAAACTAATACCAGGATTATGGAGATCAAGCAAATAGTTGAAGGAATAAATGAACTCCATAATGATGAACCATTGCATAATACCAAGGTGATCCCATGTGTTGATGGTGATTGGAAAGTACATCAAGAGTGTGAACCCATGAGTTGGGAAGAGACTTTGCCACAAGAAGGGATAGTTTGCAGCTATGAGATAGATGATTTGATGAATAATGAACGTGGTATTCAGCATGCTACACTTCGTGGGTTGGCAACTAATGAGGGGCAACCACAAGTTGAAAAAGATGAGCTTGAATTCTATGAAGACGCCAATGAAAGGGATGAAGTAAGTATTGTTGAGAACAATAGTCCATTATCTCCATATGATTTGATTAATCATAAGGTGATAGATAATTTCTATAAGGGTGTGCCATGTTTTGTGAGTAGTAATCATCCAGGGCCTTTTGATAATGAAAGCATAAATGGAATTGTTGTGACCTTTTCACACATCGCCCCATCGCTGATGGGGACCCCCGGTTGCCTGTTAGTTTTTAGGGTTTTGTCTCCTTGCAACGGTTACGAGAGATCACTTTGCTTAGAGTTTCCAGCCAGTTCGCCGAGGGTTACCCGAGCCAAGTCAGGAATTCATGTTTGAATCAGTGCATAGACGTCATGGAAGCACTCAGAAGGCCCAAGAGACGAAGATCGACTGTGAATTTGGCCAATTCTGACACTTCCTATTTTTTAGGAAAAGTTGCTTTTTCGATTTTTCATTTTTGGCATTTTTGGACCAAACAGGGTTCCCTATTTTTTAGGGTTGCTTTTTCTATTTTTAGAAAGTTTCTATTTTTGGAAAGTTTCTATTTTTAGAAGGGTCCCGAGTTCTGAAAACGCACTCAGAAGTTCGAAAAACTCACCAGAACTCTCAGAAAATCAAAAAGTAAAAATTTGAAAAATTTGAAAAATTTGCAAAAAAAGTTCAAAAAACATGAAAATCAGACCAAAAACGTTCGAAAATCTGGAAAAACCAGTCCAAACCAGTCAAAATCAATCAGATCTGAAGGTGAAATCATAAAAATCAATTCAAAAATGGAGAAATCTGTGAAAAATGTGCTCAAATCTGGAAAATTCGCCATTAAAGAAGGATGAAGGAAGGTATAGGAAGGTCTGAAAGGTCATGAGGATGTCCAAAAAAGTTGTAAAGTCCGCCCAGCACCTGGGAGGCATATCCCTGCATCAAAGAGGAACATCCTTGGACCTTCTAAAGTCCGCCATGCATGTGCCAATCAGCTCTAAAGTCCGCCATTCTCAAGAGGGGATGTCCAAAGTGTTAGTGAAGTCCGCCATATGCCAAATGCACATCCTAATGACCAAGGAAGTCCGCCATATGCCAAGAAGGATATCCTTGCACCTCATAAAGTCCGCCCTTGCATGTGCTAAGAGGTCTCAAAGTCCGCCATCTTCAAAGAGGGATATCCTAACACCTCATAAAGTCCGCCATCTTTATCCTAAGACTACCTAAAGTCCGCCATCCATTAAAAGGCTCATCCAAAAAGGTTCTAAAGTCCGCCATATGCAAGAAGGACGTCCAAAATGCTTGAGAAGTCCGCCCTTGAAAGGTGGGACTTGGCTGGAGGTCATGGAAAGTCCGCCTAGACTTATAAAGTAAGGGAAAATCAAAATATTTACTAAGTGTTGGCGCCCAGCTAAGGAGAGTTTTGAAATTTGCTAAGTATAAAGAGGTGGAAAATCCTTTCAAAAGGATAAAATGATGAGAATAAGTGCTAAAATGTTAAGGGAATTCGCCCTAGAAAAGAGGGACGTCCAAGATGCTCATCCCAAAGACTCAAGAGAAGTCCACCATGCACTTGGAAGAAGTTGGTAAAATAGCAAAGACATCCATGACGTTCGTCCAAAATGTCAAGGAAGTCCGCCCAAGATGATAAGATGGTAAGATTTTTGGCTAAGTGTCAAGGCCAAATCCAAAGAAAAGTTCTAAAATTCGCCTAAGTATAGAGGCTAATGGATGAGAAATGAAGACGTTGGCTAGACATCCGGACACTTTCGAGAGGATAAATGCCAAGATTGAAGGGGCACGTGCTAAAGAATATTAGGATATGGCGAAGAATGAAACGGAATATGCCTAACACGATGAGGGAAAAAGAGGCAAAATTTGCCTAAGTATGGAAAATGCGAAGAAATTGTCAACTTTGGCCAAAGAAAAATGCACGAGGTAAAGGGAAAGGAAGGATCGTCCTTGACCAAAAGGATGAAGAATATGTCAGACGTCAGGAAAATTCAACCGGCAAAGACATTCGGACAACGATATTGCCTAGAAAAATTCGACCGAGCAAGGAAATATTTGACTTTGGCAGAAGAGAATAAGCTTAAAATCTCGCCTTGGCAAAGAAAAATGAGGATCTGGCAATGAAATCTTCGACGGAATGGCTTAAATTTTGGTTTGGCTAGACGAAATTAAGGACGAAATCGGAAAATACACTCTCAGCCAAGAAAAACGGAAGAACAATCGAGATAGCCATGGGTCCAAGACGAACGGGTTGGAATTAATTAAAATATTTTAATATTTTAATAATTAATTCTCAACTATTTGGAATTTAAAAATACCTTGGACGGAATCAAATTTGCCAGACACGAATCGGACGAAAATGAAGTATGCCAGGCGGAGATGAAATCCGGCAAGAAGAAAATTAAATTCACCACGAATTTAATTAAAGATTTAACGTTTATTTAAAAATTCGAAAAATCAAAAGATAAGCATTAAATGAAAAATCGAATTTTTGAAGATCAAGGAGATTTGTCCGGATAAGTTCGAGACTGAGCCTTGTCGGAAAATAAAAGGAAAGTTGCCTGTTTGGAAAATGAAAACAAATCGAGGATCAAGAAGAAAGATGGCAGTTGCTAAATCGAATTCAATCCTTCAGCATTATAATGAGTTTCAGCAACTCATTTTTTCACACACAGCTGAAGAGAAATTTAATCTTTCTCGAAATCGTCAGGCAATCAATTCATCAATAGGCAAAGTCGAATTGTCCAGAAGGATAAGCAGTGTTATGCTGAGGAATTCTTCGCGGGAAAAGAAAAAGAAAATTATTCAAAGCTGAATTCTTCTTGAAGAGGGGCGCACTTTTCAAAAAAATCAGATTTTTAAATCTGATTTGCATTTGACGATCCTTCACTGAGGTTTGAGGATTGGTTAATTAAATTTGCTATCTTTTCATGCCCTTTCCTCTTGACGAAGTTCTGGCAAGAATTTTCAACGCCATCGAAGTCACTTTCAGCTTGCTTTTTCGCAGCAAATTAATTGTTTGAACAGCTGAAAATGAATTTTCAATCCTAGGCACGAGGTTTAAATTATTTTAAAGGTCTTTATATTAATGATAATTTTATGACTGCAGGTTGACGGACACGGCAGACAGATCATCAAGGAAGCTGAAAATGAAGTTCGCCAACAAGGGTGCCCAGAAGGAGACCAAGGTCATCTCAAAGTGGAAGAATGTTGTAGATACTGACCTTGGGCACGTTGACTTTGACGAATTCAAGAAGAGAGTATACGGACAAAATGGACTTCCCTCACCAATCGCCAGACGGATAATCAGAAACGGGATCTTCCAAGCAGCTGGATTCCCACCGGCCATGGATTGTGCTGAGTTAATGGTGGAATGTGCTCGCCATTATGATGCCCAAAAGAGACAGATCATCGCCCCTGACGGACGAGTCTTGGCACATTTGAATGAAGTTGTAATCCAAGAAACCTTTGGCATCCCTGAGCATTCAAGAACGGTCTATAAGACCAAAGAAGAAACCAAAATGCTATATGACAGCAAGTCAGATTTGTGCGCCACCACAGTCAACAAGGTGTGGATGGACAAGCCAAAGCCATCAATCAAGAAGATGCCCAAGAGACCTCGCCGCACGGATTTCAAGGAAGATTTTGGAGATATCGTGCTGATGCTGAACAGGATCGCAGGCAATCCGCAGGGCGCCTTCTTTGAGAGCTGGATGTACTACTTCATCGACGAAGTCACCTCTGGAGTTAAGATGTTCAACTGGTCACGGATGATAAGTGACAACCTTCACGAGCAACTGATCAACCTTGAAGAGACTAAGTCTTTTCACATGAGTTCATATGTGATATACCTATTGGCCAGATCATACAGATATCCAGGACTGGTCTGCAAAGGCAGAATTGGCAATGGAGAGAACGAGCTCAGGCCTTACGACTGCTATCCTCAGCTCCAATTGAAAGAAAAGACGCACTTCAGGAGGGTGCATGATGCATTCCTAATGCATATCACCAGAAAGCTCCAAGGAGGAATACATCAAAGGCTGAGCCATGAAGCGAAAAGCCTTATCAGCAAATACGGGTCTTGGTTCATCCAATTCCCGAAATTCACATATATCAGGATCCAGGGATTTACTGGAAATCCCTACAAATTGCCTATCTATCCGACTAATCGGATGGTATTGCTCGAGGTTTTGAGACAATTAGAAGAGTACCAGAATATTCAGAGGCCGACCAAGAAGGCGTCCGTCACATTCCCTTTCTTCATCGGGAACATGCTAGAGTACTGCCCATCCGCCCAAGCAGCTGAGAGTGCACGGTTGGAGATCCAATGGTACCCTTTCACGGCATACAAGTCCAGGGTCAATTATGACCCACATCATAACATCCGGACAGTGGAAGGAAGAAGATATAAGCACAGAACGGAACTGGAGGATTATTGGGCAAATGCTGCCGATGAATACGAGATCAGACGGAAGATGTGGTCCAGGATGTCCGTAGATTTCATGAGAACAATTGAGTTCTGCCGAGTACCTGATCAGCTTCAGGATGACGGAAACCACGTCCAACCTCGCTTTGAGGAAAGTCGACCTCTCCCTCCAGTAAAGTGGTCAGAGCCAGAGCACGCAGACCTAGCCACCCTAATGAGGCCAGTGACGAAATATTCTCAGTGGTGGGTTGATGATCATGTTCAGGAATTGAGACAAAAAGGAATCACGCTCACATATGATCTGTTGAGCGAATCAGAGTCATATTCCTCTAATGCTGGGGCATCCCATCAAGACATGGCCGGTATCGGAGAGAAAAGAAAAGAAATGGTGCCAAGTGCAGAACCTGTTTCCAAGAAGCATAAAGGAGGACCTTCTCGGTCAGCGGCGTCCAGGAATGTTGACCATTTGGTGGCTAATATAGACGACTCCTTGGTTGAGATGCTCGAACCTCTTGCAGCTCAGGAAGTGAACAATGAACCTATCCAATTAGATGATGAAGAGCCTGCATCACCAACAGGCACAGAGATTTTAGGTTCAGACAATGAAGTGGAAGTCCAGGATAATGACTTAGAGGAAGGGATGATTTCCGCCCTCAGGGGAGTCATGGATGTTCCAAACGAGGACGAGGTTCAGGTAGAGGATGGCATTGAACAGTCGACCATTCCAGACTGGCTTTTAGAAAGAATGAAGGTCCAGGTGCCTGCTGAGGCTCAACAGGAAGAAGAGGACGATACTGCCGATTTCTTGGCAAGATTAGAGCAAGTTGCTACCAAGAAGCCCGCCAAGAAGTTTTCCACCATCCAGAGGAACGAGACAGGTAACCGTTCCGTGCACATTGCAGTACCTACAGTGGACAAGCCACAGGACGAAATCACTCCGCAGGAGTATGCTATCACCACTGTTGACCTTGGTCCGACATCAAAAGGTCAGGAAGTAGAAGAGTTAGATAATTCCGTCTCGACCATTAAAGCGAGACTGGAAAAGGAAGTGACCAAGAAGAGGGAATATAAGAAGGAGGTCAAACGTCTCAAAGAATATATCCAGCATTTGACCCAGCCGCTAGATCAAGGCAATGCAACTGTTCCTCCTCTCCTCAATTCATCACAGGAGATGACTCAGGAAGTTGAGCATGGAATGGTGACAGCCAGGGAAGCGCAAGACTGGATGGCAGGTGAAGGCATGGAAGCTGCCTTGTTCATGGAGAGGTTGGCGCTTGCTTATGGACGAACCTCTTCGTTTCTTTCTAGGTTGATGGATATGGCAGAGACATGGGATGGTATCCCGGATATGCAAGAAAGGCTTATTCCGAGCCTTAGAATTTTGAAGAGCACTCCGAGGGAGGAGTTAGTTGATAAAAGGGTGATCGCTGCAGGGGCAGCATATGATTTTCATCACTGGTTTTGGGCAGTGACAATAAGAGAAGAAGTATTGGAGAAGGCGAGAATCGATGGGCTTGGAATTGAAGAACAGGTCAGGAAAATCCAGGAGAAGATGTGCATGATAACTACAGATGTGTTCGACCGTGAAGTCATCCGGGAGAACGACATGCAGTTAGAGAGACTGAAGCAAAAAGTTCAAGAAACTTTCTTCTCGACCACTGGACCGTTTTCGAAGCAGGACTTCACGAGAGTGGCAAGACTCTCATCCATTCGAAAGGAATTTGAGAAGCAGGAGGCAGATTGGGAAAGTACCTTTGCCAGATGCGCCGAGAAGTTGGACGGACTAGAATTCCGGATCAGCATGTTACCTCTTGTCACGATGGACAAAGTCATTGCCGTAGTGTCCAGATTCGCCAAGCACAATGCCCCTCAAATGGATAAGGACGCCTCTCCTTGATTATAGCTGGAACTGCCACTTTTCTGATTGTTTTCTGATGGTTTACTCTTGTTGTTTTGGGAAACCCTAATTAGGGTTTGGTTGTAACAATCTGGGCCGTTAATCTTGTTTAAATCTCGGCCGGCTATTTCATTTTTGGAGCTCTATATAAACTAGTGCTCTCTCATTTTCATTTTGTGTGGAGACTTGTTATGTATATTGTCGCATTGAGACTATTTTGAATGATAAAAGCTCTTGAGCATGATTTGCCTTGAATCACTTCTTATTGTTGAATAGTAAGCGAGGTTACATATTATCTTCCACCATAGATTAGAGTTAAATTTAGATTAAATAGAATTTGCTTTGAAAAGTTGTTAAATTGAATGAGAGATTGATCGTATTGATTCGATGGTGAAGTGTAGCTCATACTTTTTTCGAATGGATGATTTTGTCATGTCCCCGTTTTAGCTGACATTGTTTGTCGAGGAGTTAGCCTATAATTTCGATCCTCGTAGGCTGACAGGGTGGGCAGAGGATCATCGGAGGCAGTTATCCAGTGTTTGACAGCTCCAGAATTGCAGTGTGTCAGGTTGGGCCTTCGCAGAATCTTCCAGAGAGCTTTTTTAGAGAACTTTCTATTTTTAGAAAGTTAGGTCAGACGGAAGCTGCTATTTCGGGCAGGGCACCTGGCGCAGTTATTCAGCTCAGATTCGACCCAGTTCAGCAGTTGGTTGTTTTGACGGAGAAATAAGGAGTATTTAATGAGTTATTAAATATTTAATAATTTGACTTTATATTAAAGTCACTTTATTGAAATATTAAATTATTTAATTAATTTGGCTGTTATAAAGTATTTATTTTACTTTATAATAAAGTATTGATTTTGATTTAATGAATATTTATTATTCATTAAAATAAGTGCCAATTATTAAATTGATTTCTCCTAAGTCTTAAAAGACGAATTTAATCATTTAATTTAAATGATTAATTAAAAGTGCATTGGGTCGAATTTTATTGAGGAGAGTATATATTTTGGAGTCAAGACAAATCGAACCATTATGAAAATATTATTCTAATTTGTCTTTTGCTCTGAGCATCGGAGTTTGCAAACCTTAGGGTTTCTGGAAAACGATCGTTTCTGGAGAACGAAAACTCTTCAGAGATCAGGCAGACTGAGGCTGTGAAATATCAGTTGAAGCTGGCACTTGGTGATTTCATCCAGAGATCACAGTTTGAGATTATTGAGTTATTCAGACTGAGTTTCACAGAGTTTATTCATCTAGCAACAGAGGCGACTTCATTAGAGGATATTATTCGGAGATCGGGCAAATATTCTTGAAGGCCGTACCATTTTACTTGCTGCAGCAGACAGGCCGTACTTCATCATTCATTGTTGTAGCAGGCCGTACCTGTTTGTACCAGCAGGTCGTACAATTCTTCACATTACAAGGACGTCTCCATTCTTTAGTTTCAGTTGATTGGCATCAGTGCACAGGGGTTACTGGAGGTTTGGCATTGAATTTTTGAGCTGGAGATTCATCTACTACTTTCAGCCGTACCTTTGACTTCAAGCAATTAATGCAGCTACAGCCGCCATCAGGTTTTTTCATTAATAATTTGTATTTGCATTCCTTTTGTTGCCTTTACCTTGTAAATGCTCTGGACAAGTTGGAATAAGAAATACGCCTCTCTATTCTGGACCATTTCCACACATTTCCATGCATGTATGAATTTTATATGAATTTAATTTGTAATCCTAGAGAAATCGCAATTTTCATTTTTTGCCTGTGAAAACTTCAAAAACACAAAAAAATCGAAATATTGCAAAAACAATACAAAACACAATTAGGGTTTGAATCAGAGAACCACCAGGGTTCTGACAGTGGTATCAGAGCACAGATCTCCTGCCATCCTGTGCTTTTTCAGTGCTTTTTCAGTATTCGGAGTGCTTTTTGCTTGCCTTTTTCATGAGCCGAGAACCTATTCAGTATATGAGAGGCGTAGGGACAGGCAAAGACGAAGATTGGACAGGTCCACCTATTCGGAGAATTGAGGCGGTGTCGGGGGTATTAGAGTTCCGCGAGATCCGGTTGACGGTGGTGAGCAATTTACAACCACAATGGCGGTCGTGAGATTCCTCTGAGAGGAGCCGTAGAGATCCAGGGAAGGCACATGCAGAGGGTGATATCACCGATGAGGAGTTTAGACGGAGGCATGACAATATGATGGATATGATGTCTCAGTTGATGGGTACTATTAGACAGTGTACACCCACACAGCCAGACTTCATACAGATTGGTCAGACGAGCGGGACTACTCCAGTGGATCAGCCATTGGCATCAGCACCTAGACAGCCGTCACCGATTTATCAGGAGCGTAGGCCAGGCCAGCCTACTTTCTTACCCAGAGAGACTCCACCACAGACTCCAGGAGCAGAGCATCAGGTGCATCATCAGGAGTTCCAGCCACAGAATGGCATGTCAGTGGCAGACTTGACGAGATTTCATGGCGAGTACATGTCTTTAGCGCCTGAGATCCGGCAGGCACTCACATTTCACGAGTTTATAGATGTCTATAAACCTAGAGGAGGAGGTAGATTTGATCGTAGACCCCGGCATCAGCGGCGGCAACCTGGTGAATAGAAGTTCATTATCGCGTGAGCAAGATTACAACTATAGTATTTTGGCCAGGTCCAGAAAAGACATCAGCTAGGTCATGTGGGTCGAAGTGGACAACTATCATCCACTTAGACCTATGCGGGAGGATGAGACGAAATTAAATTTGCCACTTTACATCACGGGCCGGAGTAAGCATGATTTAGGTGGCACCGGCATGTACCGTTAGGCCATCATCTGTTAATACCCTGTCGAGGGGAGTTCTGCCCGGCCGAGGCCCGATAGAGGTTTGATAGAAGGATCGGAATTGTATTTGAGAGAGTTGGCTCAGCTGGGCAGGAGCGGTAGCTTGGACTCATACATTAGCGAGTTTGAGTAGCGCGTCATGGTGGCGAGGGATTTCGGAGAGGAATATCATACTATTAACGTTGAGGTTTAGCCAGGGGAACCCATGAGGTTAAGACGAGGCATTTAGTCGACTACACTTGAAGCGATCGCGGAAGGCAAGGTAATAGACTTCTTTGCTTTCCAGAAGAAACAATTTCAGCCTAAGACAAACAACTTGCCTGTGGAGGAGAGTCATACACCAGTTGCAGAACCAAAAAGGAAACCAGTTGCAAGAATTGATGATGCAACTCGGGATGAATTGAGAAAGAAACAACTTTGTTATTGGTGCAAAGCACCCTACAACAAGGAGCATGATTGTCCTTTGAGACCGAAGGGCAGAGCCAACCGCGCCATGTGGGTTTACTATGATGATGACGAGTCTGATGATTCAGACCAGCAGGTTGTTTCAGAACATGCAGAGGCCGAGAATGCCTCTATAGAGTTTGGGCCCGATGCCAACTTATCCCCGTTGGTGTTATCTGCTAGTGTACGGGATGACTCATTCAGGTTTAGGGGATTAGTGGAAGGACAGCGATGTATTGCTATGCTCGACCTTTGGAGCCACACAATTTCATTGTGAGAGCTTAGGTCAGCGGATGCTGGAACTCGAATGAGAGTTTATTTGGATTCGAGTTCGAATTGAGATGGATATACACTCACTTGCACTCGACGGATTTGTAATCTCACTCTCATGCTGAATGATTATGAGTTGCAAGCAGATTTTTATGTTGTCAACTTAGGCGGGATGGATTTAGTGTTGGGTATGAGATGGCTGCAGGACATCAGTTTGTTCACCCTCAACTTGCCTAAAATGGAGATGAGATTTGAGGTACAGGGCAAGAAATATGTGTTGAGGGGTATTACAGATGGCAGCCTTCGTTCTATCTCTCTCGTTAGTGGGAAGAGCGAGAAGGTAGAGGAGGATTTTGTGCAGACCAGGCATGGTTATGCTTTCGGTACCGGGGGTTGATGTCGTTTAAGGATGACCGATTGGTTTGGTTCGTTTAGCGGTAATCCATTGTTTGAGACAGATATTATATCTACATACGACAATCCGCTCTTTGAGTTTGATATGGGTAACCCACCTGATCCTGGTCTTGAGCAGAGTGATGATAGCGTTTGGGATCCTACTTGTGCACTAGGGTTTCAGACTCAGCTCACGGAGGAGTATCACAGTGTGTATATGGTGCAGAGTGCATATGGCTTCGTGATTGATCCGCAGGTACACACTTTGTTTCAGGTGCACAGTTCTAGCATGCACGTGCTTGATATGCTGGATGATAGTATATCTCGTGCAGTTTTAGGGGGTAAGTGTTGCTTGTCGTTTGACTTGCCTCCTTCTGAGTTTCTTGATCCTATGCCGGACCGCACTGAGGTTAATAGGGAAGGGTCTCCTATTCTTGCTGATCAGTTGAGGGATTCACGAGGAGTTAGATTTGTGGCAGCCCGAGAACATTGTCCATTTTCCATGGATCGGTGGTGCGGTCTGTTGTATTTCGCGGTGCTTGAAGGGACAAACAATATTGAATTTCGGTGATTTGTCATGTCCCGTTTTAAGTGACCTTGTTTGTCGAGGGGAGTTAGCCTATAATTTCGATCCTCGTAGGCTGACAGGGTGGGCAGAGGATCATCGGAGGCAGTTATCCAGTGTTTGACAGCTCCAGAATTGCAGTGTGTCAGGTTGGGCCTTCGCAGAATCTTCCAGAGAGCTTTTTTAGAGAACTTTCTATTTTTAGAAAGTTAGGTCAGACGGAAGCTGCTATTTCGGGCAGGGCACCTGGCGCAGTTATTCAGCTCAGATTCGACCCAGTTCAGCAGTTGGTTGTTTTGACGGAGAAATAAGGAGTATTTAATGAGTTATTAAATATTTAATAATTTGACTTTATATTAAAGTCACTTTATTGAAATATTAAATTATTTAATTAATTTGGCGTGTTATAAAGTATTTATTTTACTTTATAATAAAGTATTGATTTTTGATTTAATGAATATTTATTATTCATTAAAATAAGTGCCAATTATTAAATTGATTTCTCCTAAGTCTTAAAAAGACGAATTTAATCATTTAATTTAAATGATTAATTAAAAGTGCATTGGGTCGAATTTTATTGAGGAGAGTATATATTTTGGAGTCAAGACAAATCGAACCATTATGAAAATATTATTCTAATTTGTCTTTTGCTCTGAGCATCGGAGTTTGCAAACCTTAGGGTTTCTGGCAAACGATCGTTTCTGGAGAACGAAAACTCTTCAGAGATCAGGCAGACTGAGGCTGTGAAATATCAGTTGAAGCTGGCACTTGGTGATTTCATCCAGAGATCACAGTTTGAGATTATTGAGTTATTCAGACTGAGTTTCACAGAGTTTATTCATCTAGCAACAGAGGCGACTTCATTAGAGGATATTATTCGGAGATCGGGCAAATATTCTTGAAGGCCGTACCATTTTACTTGCTGCAGCAGACAGGCCGTACTTCATCATTCATTGTTGTAGCAGGCCGTACCTGTTTGTACCAGCAGGTCGTACAATTCTTCACATTACAAGGACGTCTCCATTCTTTAGTTTCAGTTGATTGGCATCAGTGCACAGGGGTTACTGGAGGTTTGGCATTGAATTTTTGAGCTGGAGATTCATCTACTACTTTCAGCCGTACCTTTGACTTCAAGCAATTAATGCAGCTACAGCCGCCATCAGGTTTTTTCATTAATAATTTGTATTTGCATTCCTTTTGTTGCCTTTACCTTGTAAATGCTCTGGACAAGTTGGAATAAGAAATACGCCTCTCTATTCTGGACCATTTCCACACATTTCCATGCATGTATGAATTTTATATGAATTTAATTTGTAATCCTAGAGAAATCGCAATTTTCATTTTTTGCCTGTGAAAACTTCAAAAACACAAAAAAATCGAAATATTGCAAAAACAATACAAAACACAATTAGGGTTTGAATCAGAGAACCACCAGGGTTCTGACAGATTTGCATTCGATTTGTAAAGTTAGCCTGAGCTCTTAAACGTGGAAGCTTAACTTCAACCTCATTCGAGGTTTGAAAATTATTCTCACAAACCCCTTGAAGATTGCACCCACTTTGCGTATGTTGTCCTGCAGGAGGCGAAACAAAGTGTGGTTTATTTCGCTTCACCAAGTCCTTACTGTCTCTTGATTTCTTAGGTTTAGACTAGATTCTCTGAACCCTATTCTTTTTGCCATTGTTTTGAGATCCACAATTGAAAGTCCTAATTGAGAACCTACAAAGATAAATTTCCTAAGTCCCTAGCTTGTGCAGACTTTCTACGTAAGTCCCCTTGTTTATTACCAGCATTATCTCAATGACCATTGAGCTTATCCACACGTCGAGACCCGACTAAAGAAACCTTGGAATCGCCTATGCAGTGGTTTTTCAAGAGAGGATAGAGTGTCTTTGGACATTTTTATTCTGATGTTTGGTGGATGATAAAACACACATCAACATGAATCAAGGATGAAGTTTTCACATGGGAAGTGTGGACTCAAGGAGATTTCTTCATCGTTGGCTTCAAGGTGTCAATAAAACAAGTCTTGGTAGCTACTAGTCACTCCATTGCAGCAGCAAAGAGTGAAGATTCCAGACTTATTACTCATGAAGTTTGGGAGAAAGTTGTACCTAAACAGATTATTTACTTTCTTAACAATCTATCTCTTGAGTTGAGTGATGTTTTGGCTCATCCTAGTCCTTTGAGGGAATGGGAATTGAGGACAACATTTGTTTTGTGCTCCATTAATGTTGATGTTTTCATGGATGGGCTACATGGGTTTATCAAAGAAGACTCTAAATTCTTGAGTTTGCATTTTGCTTTGATTAGTACTTGGAGAGGTGTTGTGTACTCTTTCCGATGCATTGGAGAACATTTTCAGTTGAGTATCCATGTTTGGAATCCTCAACATGGCTTGATGGAGATTGTTACAAGTAGAAAGAGGAATCCTTGGAGAGATAAGGATTTAATTTTCAAATCCTCTGATGCTGTCCCCATCTTCGCCAATCACTCGAAGGTTCTTTTTACTCATCAACTGGTGAATTGGAGAGATATTTCGAACAAAGGATGGGTTAATGTTGGCTTGGAGTTTCTTGAGAAGATGTTTCCAGCCTTGGGCATGAGCAATTGTGCTATTATAGACGTTGATTTTCAGTATTGCAGCAGCTGTTCAATTCATTGCATGATGATTTTCCTAAAATCAGATTTTGAGAGGTTCAATTCAGTTTTCATAGGCAGCTGGTACATTCATTCTTCCTCTTCTCAATCATTTTTCAGTAATGGTTTATGGCCTCAAAAGTGGGAAATGATGCTCCATAGTGATTTGGACCAGATTTGGATGGTGTTTAAGTTCCTTTCCAGTGACTTACTCTATACTATTTCTTGCACTAGTGTTTGGGGAAGTGAACCCTTGCTTGTTTGGGTTCAACTTTTTGAGACTTTTGAGGAGAGATTAATGGGATTTTTCAGAAATTTTCTTGAATATGTCAAAATTACTCAGAAGTGGCATTATACATCTTTGAGGAGCTTTGATGATGCGGCTGTTATGACCATGCAAAGGGTTGTTTATTCTTTTGCAAATAGCTATGGAGTCACATTTGTTGTTGTGATTTGGTTTGAGGCTTTGAGGAGTGATGTTGATGGGAATATCTTTGAGTTGTTTAGATTAATCTTCTTTGTTCTCAGGTTGGTGATTGACATTGACATCGCAGATGTTAATTCCTTAGAGTTTATTGGGCATAAAATGCTGCTAGATTTTGATTCCATTCCTTGCATGTTTTTCAATTTCAATTTCGGGCATGTTATCTCCTTAAGGTTGCAGGGATGGTTTATGCAGTTTTGGTGCAGTGATTTCATTTGTGTGATCAGAGTAGTGCAACATTCCGAGATGGACATGGGACCCTGGGATCCTATATTTTTGGTGGGATCAGTTTGGAGTGTTGTGGCATTGCTTAAGGACAAACAATTTTGGGAAGGGCGGACTGTAATGTCCCCATTTTGGTCATACGCTCTTCTGTGACTGATAGCCTATTTCTGGAAATCCATAGGTTGATCAGAAGTGAAATTAGGGTTTCCTTCGGTTGGTGGTTTTTGGCATTTCTTTGAATTTACTATATTTAGTAAGTTCTAATTTTGGCAGTGGTCCAGTTGGCAGCACTTCAGTGAGTTCTCTTTTGTTGGAGCAATTGAGTTATTTTGGTTTTGGCTTTAGAAGAGCAATTTTTGGAGAAAATAATTGATTTCAAGGCATTAATGTTATATTTTAAAATTGACCCCTTGACCTAGTGCATTAACTTGAAGTTGTTTTAAAAGGTGGACATGAAGGGGGACGCCACATGAAGAGAATATTTAATATTTTCTAAAGTTATTTTATGCCTTGAAGTTGGACACCATATTGAGTGGAAATAAAGTGTATTCAAATTTAAATTATTTCAAAAAAAGAGTTTAGGTGTCCCATTTCTTGGAGGGAGTTATGGAATTTGAAAAGTCACCTCCAATTCTATAAAAGTTTGCTCCAGCATTTATCATCCATTGTTTATGCTAATGTTATGCTGTCAAAATGACATTGTGAATTTGGCTTCGAGGAATGCTTACCTCCTAGCATTTGTTCAATTTCGTGTTTGAAAGATAACACCTAGTTGGTTTATTGCTGCTTCTCATTCAGACTAGCAAATTTGGGCTTCAAAGTGGAGAATTTTGGTGATGTTTTTTAGTTTTGTGTTGCTGGAATTTCTACAATTGAAAGTGATTTTTGTTAGCAGCTTTTTGAGAAAATTCAATCTCGTTTTGGGTACTGATGCTTTGTGATTCTAGACCAAGGGCAACCCTTTCCACAGAAGATTGGAATTTAATTCGAAGTATTTTATTTTATCTTGCAAAATCACCCCTTTCAGCAGGCCGTACCATTTCAAGAGGGCATTGAAGTTCATGATAAATTATTGGTGGAGTTTTGATGCAATTTTTCCATTGCATATTGGGCACCTATCCTCCAGAGAGTCATTGCGATTCATTTCATTCTATTTGGAGGTATTTTGAAGTAGTTGTGAGCATTTCATTAATTTACAGTTTGCTGGTTGATCATTTTCAGTTTGCTGGTTATTATTATCAAACCTCTAGAAGTTCAGATTTTGGTTATGTTTCCAGCATTTGAGAGATAATTTATTGTGGTGATCATCTTCTATCAATTGTGCTTTGATTCTATTGTACATTTCTTGTAATTTGTAGCTGTTATTGATATTGTAAGACTGTAAACAGCAGTACTGTTTCAGTCATTTTAATTGCTGCATATTCTTGTGTTTAATTTCATATTTGTAACCCCTGGATGGTTTACCGCTAGTGTGGAAAAAGAACATTCTAATCTTTCATTTATTACCCACTCGAAAGTGGAGAATTCCCACTGATGAGTGGATGCCTACCGCAACGGATGAATTGTTTAATTTGTAATCTTTCCCCTGGCTGAATAAGTGGAAGTGTGGAAATATTTCATGGCTGGTTGACTGCCTAGTTTCATTCAATTGTAACTTCTCTTTCAATTATTGTTCAATTTAGTCCGCCATATGCTATCACCTCGCCTCTTGAAGGATCTTGGCGAACATTCTTGGCGTTAAGTGTATTCAATTGCTTATCATTTGGAAAGCTAACACTAAACATTTGGCGTAG
Source organism: Sequoia sempervirens (assembly GCA_007258455.2). Taxonomy (NCBI): domain Eukaryota; kingdom Viridiplantae; phylum Streptophyta; class Pinopsida; order Cupressales; family Cupressaceae; genus Sequoia; species Sequoia sempervirens. The sequence continues at coordinate 69,492 of VDFB02061730.1, read as the reverse complement.
TGTTGGTTTGTGTTGTGAGAATTCAAGGAAAAAATTGGTAGGCATATTTCAAAAAATGAACATGAGGGTTCAATCTAAGAAACAGGGGTTTGATCACAACACAAAGAATGCCTTCTCTACCAAACCTCTCCTTTCATAGGCTCTTTGAGGGAATATAATACTATTTTCTTTTTTTCCTTTATCCTCAAATTTTTTTTAGAAGTGTCTAGAAAGTTCTTTTAATAAAACATCACTTTTGGTCATTTTTGATGAAACACACGCACTTATATTGAGAGGGGGGTGAATCAGTATAAGTCAATCTTTTACCAATTTAAATTTAATAATCATAATGAAGTAATCACAAAAATCCACACACATAAGAGACATAGGATTTTATGTGGAAACCCTTACAAGAGAAAACCACAGCAAAATATTGCTTTTATAAAACCTTCTTACAAATTTCGTAGGCTCCAACCCAATGGAGACACCAATCTAAAGAGGTCTAAGCCTCTTTCAATTGGTGAATTAGAAACAGCTATCATATTTATTTATTATATTTTCATTATTGAGCTATGATAAAATTCATTAGAAAAAGTTATATGCAATAGTTCATTTATTCTTATTATAATTTGGGAACTTAGTTCATCTTAAAAATATTGGATGACAATTTGTGTCAATCCAATAAGGAGAAAATCGAAAAATCAAATGATCTAGAGCTCAGGTCATTATAGAATCATTGTTTAATTCATGGTACAATCCAACTATGATTTTGGCACATGTAATGGCATGATTATTATGATGTTTTGGCATGTAAAATGGTTGTTATAAGTGTTTGATTAAGTCTGAAACGGAAAATCAGGAATTGCAGAAACTAGGGTTTTAAATCAGATTTGAAAATCAGAAAAATAGCAAATATCTTGTGTGGGATATTTCAAAATCATAAATATAAATGTTTGCAGCCTCAATTCCAATTTTTAGTTAAATAAAAATATTAAAAATATAATATAAATATAATATTATTATATTAGATTACACTATACAAATATAATAATATAATCTTCTAATAATTATTAAAAATATCTACATATCCATACTGCACCGAATTGGACCCAGATTCAGCAACTTGGCCCATGGATCCGCTAACACAAGTTTTGACTATAGAAATTGTTAGGAATATTACATCATTCATGTGTCTTTAGTATGCACATAATAATTATTTTTTAGGATTGTTATTCATATGTTTAGGATAATATAAAATTATTTGGTTGTATGAGTTTTTATTTTTTTATTTGTATTGACTATTGAGTTGTTGAAACAACTCATATATTTAGGGGAGTGGGTATTAAAGGTATAACAATCCTCCTATAATATAGGATATGCTAGTTGTATAAATTTGTGACATATTATTGAATGAAATAAAATATAAAAGAAGCAAATTATTATCATGTGTATAATCTTTTACATGCTTCTATAACGCTGTGCCCCAAATTTTCTTATTTGGTATTAGAGCTAACATATCCATATCTTGTCATTCTAAACTTTTGCTTAGTTTAGTGAGTCATGTGCACTCTTTCTTGAACCAAAGATCTATCAGTATAGATCTCTCTATCATACGATGAGCTATTTAAGCTTGGAAGGCATAGAGATTCAATAGTTGTATTCGCCTCTGGCCTGAAGATAGTTTCAATTTGCTAACCATTTGTAGTGCAGCCACAAAATCTGGTCAAAGGTAGCCTATTAATTAGTGCGTGGATGAGAGTTAGCATGAATGATTGCACTATTTCAGTACTATTAGTGATGGGAGTTGTTTAAATAGAAGTCTTGCATTATGACAATGAAGAACATAAATTGACTGAAACTCCCAAACCATTCTGAATACTTGGCGTTGGCCTCTCCCAGATGAAGGCTTCTTTGTAATAACCCTGACCCAGTGGATCAAGATTATTGCGATTACCCAAGTTTGACAATGTTATTTGTCAAACTAATTGGATGGTCTGATCTGAATGGTTATTCTATGATAGCAGATTAAAATAACGAATATTTGCAAAATTCGATTTGAGACTTCAATATAGCCAAAAAGACCATTACATATATATTCAGAAAAATGACAACTTCATCAAGGATGGATATTTCATACATTCAGAACAGAGTCTTACAATTTGAATATAATAATAATAAATTATAGTCTGACGGCTGATGACCTGCATATTATCTGCCTTTTGATAACTCACAACAATCTTTTGGACTGAGCGCATACCATCACAATTAATTATTCTGGCCTTATTCAGCAAACTCCACCTGGTCCGGCTGTCTTAATATATTATGGCTGTTGATGCATAAATATGCAATGCTTTGATAGAATCTTGCAAATATAAGAGCGCCCAAATATGAGTTGACTTACTTCAATTCACTACTGAAAAATCAATGATAATCAAGCGTCTAAAATATTATCAGATCCTTCAAACTTTATTCACTTGGACTTCAATTTATGATCACATAACTCCTTTCTTTATTTCAATCGACATAATTCCTCTTTCACACAGCTCTTCTATGAGTCGATGTCTCCATTTTAATTCCAACGCGGCTTGTTTTGTTCTCACGGTGGTGGATGTTGTAATGTCCCTTACCTGGTTTGCCCTAGAATTTGCTTGTAGATCAGGTTTAGGGTTTCTTCTTTTAATATAAATGTTCTCTTTAATAAAATGATCTTGGATTGAAATCTGCATTCACCATATGAAAAAAATTTCCACATATACATATGTCTGTTAGCATTAATATCTAGATATCCAAGTGTAAACAAAATCATAAATGCAATTAAGAAGACATATGAGGAGTGGCATGGATGGATCCGCCCTGAAGTCCTTTGCCAAGCCCAAGAGATTATGCACCACAATCCTCTCTTCTTGGTGACTTAGTATTTGCATTCTCCACCCATGTCATCACCTCGGAAGACACTTAACTTATTGGGGACAGTCGGGGGAGCGCTAAGAAGTCTAGGCCTACCACCCCTCCATGTGTAGAAACCCTAGTTTCCCCTATTCTCCGAATCTGACAGTTTTCTGTGTCTTTCCTGACGTTTTTGGGTTTTTGCTTGTTTTTGAGGTTTTAAGCATTCAATGCAATATGGCGATTTTTGCAAGTAATTGAAATAAATTCAAATAAAATAGATCCACTCTAAATGACGAGAGAATTTGATATTAATAAGGATGCCAGTCTTTATTTGATCTTCTATAAAGATTACAAAATAAACCCAGTCACATGCAATGAATAAAATAATGACTTTTCAATATTTAAAGAACCTGGTTTTGCTGCAACAGTAGTACAGATTTGTACGGCTGAGTCAAGTAATGCTCTTCTCCCTCTGACTGATGATCTCTGGTGACTCCCAGATGGTTGGCGCCTCCTTTGATGCAAACTGGAACCCACTAACAAAGGCGTTTTTTTTAATCTGTTGAGTACGGCTCTTGCAAATGGTACGACCTGCTGTACAGAAGTACGGCTGAGCAGTAACAGCAATTAATTCAAACTAAAATGTACGGCCTTTGATGAATCTCTAACAATCTCTGAAATAGGCACTTGAGCTTGAATAGAATGAATCTCTGCTGGCAACTGTTGCTCTTTAACCTCTGAAGGTGAAGGTACGGCCTGGTACAAGAAAGTACGGCCCCCTTTAAAAACAGCAGCAAAAATAATAAATAGTACGGCTCTTCTGTGATCTCCAGAACAACAATGAAATAGGAACTTTGCTGAGTGTATATCTTCTGAATGGATCCTCTGTGCAAAACCTCGTCTGAATAAATCTCTTTGAAACCCTGATGAAGAAAACTTCTGTAAATGAATAACCTGTGAACTTCAATGATCTCTTCTGGATGAAGAAATCTCACAACTGGCAGTAAATCGGGTGATATCTCACACCTTCTGAACTGATTCAATGGAGATGGCTCGTTCTCCAACTAATATCGAACTCAAACCCTAAGGTCTCCGTTCTCTGGCAAAGCCTGATCAATTTTCAATTCATAAAAATATCATAATGCTCAATTCCCAAGGCAAAACCTCTTTATTGCACAAAAGTGCGATTTCCTTAATAATAGGGAATTTTAAATATTTCAACTTTTAATCTTTTAATCTTTCAATAGTCCTCCGTCAAATAATTATAATAAATTATAATTATTAACTGGCCCCTTTCTGATGATGGGCGCCCCCTTTATGAGAATCACTTAAGTTATAATTTAAAATTATAACTTTATATTATAAACATTAAACAATTAATATTTAATCAATATAATTAAATATTAATATCTTCCTCGTTAATCATCCGATTACTGTTCCGTCTGAAGCTGACGAACCCTGAAGTGATTCCGAATACTGACACAGCCATACTGCTAAAAATAGCAGGGGTCCCACGCCGACTGCCAGGAACTGCTAAAAATAGCAATTCTGCAAGAAACGTCCGAATGAGCCCGAACGGAAGCCAATTGATCAAAACTGCCAATCTGACGCTGAGCCAAGCTCCCAAAGGACCCTCTAACCACTCTGTCAGCCTACGAGGGTCTCGTGATAGGCTAAACTTACGAACTCTGATGCTCGCCAAAAATGGGGACATGACAGTCCGCCCTCCCTAAAATTGCTTGACCCCAAGCAATCTCTACTGCAAAGAAAACTCCGATCCTCGGAAGGCCCAAAAGAAAAAACTGTAAAATGTCCCACACATCACGATCTGTCTCCTGTAGCATCATCAGAACTCAACTGCGCAACCAATACCTGGATCCCAAACCCAGCGTAAAAGTCTGTCGTGACGGTCCTCCTCAGGCTGCTACTGCGCTCTACTGCCTCCAACTTCACCATGCTGAGAATAGTGAAGTAACCCAATGGGACCCATCCAATACTCAGTGCCAAAGCTGTCGCCACCGGGATCCCAATACAATATGAATCCACATCCATCTATCATGCAGAGATAAAAACCTCTAGGAGCATCTACTATCCTGAATCTCTCCCTGTCTTCTGCTAAATACTCATGGATGTGATAACTGTCCAAACCATCATGCCGACTAATACCATAGTCGCCCTGTAATCATGTACCTGTATGAATTTGCGACATAAAAGTATCAAGCCCTGTCAAATACATATCGGCATGATGTAAAACGGACTGCTGTCCCTGCAAGTAATACCCCGCAAACTGCTGAGTCAAGTACCTGCAGCTGCCAACCCCATCTTGTGAAGATGGTAACTCTGCACACAAATATGAATTACTCCCCTCGACTATACCGAGAGAATCTCCCTGTGCACAAGTATTATGCATCGAATATGAATCATGTACAGGTGGATCAAAGGAAAAACTATAAGCACCCCTCACCGTGTACACCTCATTAAACTCCTCTGTGAGTCTTGTTTGGAATTGCGATGCACTGGAACAATCCCAAACACTACGATCATCACCCAACCTGAAACTAGTATCAAGAGTACGATTAGCCTCCAACTCGAAGAGTGGATTATCATAGACCAAACCACCATCAAATTCAAATAATGGATTGTTCACAAACTGCACAATCACTCCATCCTGATCTGAATCATCCATCTCTGAATCGCTGGAATAATAAATTGAATTGTACTCCTGACTTGGCTCAACCAGCTGCCGATCATAGTCAACTGCATCGGATGAAAAGACTGATTTGCTTCCAGGAAAGGGAAACAAATCATCACAAGTACCAATCTCCCAACTGGATGAGACTCTGAATATCTGCTGTGAAGATGGACAAGTATCGAGGGTTGTCACACAACTCTCCAGTGTACCAACAACCATGTCACAGGAACTATCAATGAACTGCCCTGCATCACCTATCACAAAACTAATGTCGAGAGGACCTGGTGCAACGCGTGGCTCACTGCAACTCTCATCTAGTGTACTCATCCTATCTGTACCAACTGCTCCTGTGACCGTGCTGGATGTCACCTCATCCTCAACATCTCCCTCACTACTATGTACCATGGGTGTATACTCCTCACTAACTGCTGCCATGGAAGACTGAACCACATCAAAAGATGGTGAAGATTGTGCTAAACTCAACGCCACGGTAAACCTCTCAATCTGTAACTGTGACTCTCGAAGAGCCAACTGGGTGCTATGCAATGAGTCCCTAGTCACCTCCAGCTCATGAGTGAGCTCATCGATCTGTTCTCCCTTTCCCTGCAATGCATCATAACAAATGCAATCCCACTCGAGAAGGAAATCCCTGTCCGCAAGCAATTTAAGGTAGTTTTGTTTCATCATTCCAATTGCTTCTCGGAGTGCATGTATCACTGCAAGGGAAAAACCACTCTCACTGTGCTCACCTGTCAAAGGCGGACTCCAACCATAGGTAGTCAACATCTGACGAGCAACGTCAAAATGCTCAAGGGCGGTGGCAATCATATTATCATTCACTTGTAGTTGCCCAACCAAATGATGCGGACTCTGAAGCTTACGATCCTCATACAAGATTTCCGGTTCACCATATGCACTATGATATGACGCTGATCTGTCATCGCTCACCGCATGATAAGCAACATCATGTGTGCTTTCATCCATGCACACGTCAGCATTTAAGGTACTGCTGCTCGGTACCTCAAAGGATGGCTCAACTGATACGGTAGAAGTTGCTGGTCTGACAGTATCTTCACACGCTTCTACTCCAACAGTGATTGTATGTCCATCCGACACACGATCCTGGGATTCCATATCAACATACGAATCCTTTAGCTTGTTCTCAAAGGTCTGATCCGAAAAATCAGATTCACCATGACTTAAATTCTCAACGCCAACTGCATCTGTAGTTCCCAACTCTTGAGTCTCTTCACGTGACAACTCAATAGGGTTACTTTGCATCTGCGAAACAGCTGCTATCTCATGCTCACGCGAAGTTTTAACAACGCTGTCATAAAAATCAGAAGTGACTTCAATAGTCGAAGCTTCTTGAGTCACCTCCTGCAAAGACGATGTAAGTAAATTATTACCCCAAGCTGTGCTAGTGCTGTCTTGACTCAAATCAGCACGCTTATCAAATTCCTGTAATAAATTTCTGCCTACTTCATAGGGATTTGAAAACACCAAATCATTCTCATGAAGGATTGTATCACCCTTAGGCGTAGATTCTCTATCCGTTCCAGACGTAAACAACTCACGAGCTATAGTCAGATATTTTTGTCTTGCAAACTCTGTCTTATGGCAAAGACTCGGGTGCAAGTCCATGTAACTCATGAAAGGAAGTTTTGTTTTAATCTTCTGAGGTAGAATGCTATACTCCTGGAACATGCTAATCACTTCTCCTTCCGTGTTTTGTGGTGTTCTGTCAATTGTGATCCTTCCGCTGATCTCAGGTGATACTAACTGCCACTCGTTGTTCGCTGTCCTAAATTTATCAACGAACAAACCCTCATGCTGTTCACCTGTTATAGCCTCATCGGGCTCCTGTCTCCTGAAAGTAGGCCTAGTAGGCCTATCTGCTGTCCGTGGCACTGACCTAGGAGCTCTCCGTGAACCTGCAACAGTCCTGTCATCGTCACGATGTGGTGACGGTCTCCTCGGAGTATCCAGTCTCTGAAGTGCAATTGCCAACTGCTGTAATACACCATTTGACTGCCGTTGACCTGCACGAAGATCTCTGAGTGCATGCAAGACCTCTGCACGGCCCTGACCTCTGTTACTATGAAGAAACTCTGTTCTAACATTATCTGTTCTATCAGTCCTGTAATTCCTGTCAGTTCTGTCAGCCATGTTTCCCGGCTGCCAGATCGAACCCTGTTGCCTATCAACCAAAGCTCGACTGAATGATACCTGATAAAACCCAAACTGTTCCGGCTGCAGAAGATGGCTAAACCCTCAGGATGGCAGGATTTAGCTCTGATACCACTGTAGAAACCCTAGTTTCCCCTATTCTCCGAATCTGACAGTTTTCTGTGTCTTTCCTGACGTTTTTGGGTTTTTGCTTGTTTTTGAGGTTTTAAGCATTCAATGCAATATGGTGATTTTTGCAAGTAATTGAAATAAATTCAAATAAAATAGATCCACTCTAAATGACGAGAGAATTTGATATTAATAAGGATGCCAGTCTTTATTTGATCTTCTATAAAGATTACAAAATAAACCCAGTCACATGCAATGAATAAAATAATGACTTTTCAATATTTAAAGAACCTGGTTTTGCTGCAACAGTAGTACAGATTTGTACGGCTGAGTCAAGTAATGCTCTTCTCCCTCTGACTGATGATCTCTGGTGACTCCCAGATGGTTGGCGCCTCCTTTGATGCAAACTGGAACCCACTAACAAAGGCGTTTCTTTTAATCTGTTGAGTACGGCTCTTGCAAATGGTACGACCTGCTGTACAGAAGTACGGCTGAGCAGTAACAGCAATTAATTCAAAATAAAATGTACGGCCTTTGATGAATCTCTAACAATCTCTGAAATAGGCGCTTGAGCTTGAATAGAATGAATCTCTGCTGGCAACTGTTGCTCTTTAACCTATGAAGGTGAAGGTACGGCCTGGTACAAGAAAGTATGGCCCCCTTTAAAAACAGCAGCAATAAATAATAAATAGTACGACTCTTCTGTGATCTCCAGAACAACAATGAAATAGGAACTTTGCTGAGTGTATATCTTCTGAATGGATCCTCTGTGCAAAACCTCGTCTGAATAAATCTCTTTGAAACCCTGATGAAGAAAACTTCTGTAAATGAATAACCTGTGAACTTCAATGATCTCTTCTGGATGAAGAAATCTCACAACTGGCAGTAAATCGGGTGATATCTCACACCTTCTGAACTGATTCAATGGAGATGGCTCGTTCTCCAACGAATATCGAACTCAAACCCTAAGGTCTCCGTTCTCTGGCAAAGCCTGATCAATTTTCAATTCATAAAAATATCATAATGCTCAATTCCCAAGGCAAAACCTCTTTATTGCACAAAAGTGCGATTTCCTTAATAATAGGGAATTTTAAATATTTCAACTTTTAATCTTTTAATCTTTCAATAGTCCTCCGTCAAATAATTATAATAAATTATAATTATTAACTGGCCCCTTTCTGATGATGGGCGCCCCCTTTATGAGAATCACTTAAGTTATAATTTAAAATTATAACTTTATATTATAAACATTAAACAATTAATATTTAATCAATATAATTAAATATTAATATCTTCCTCGTTAATCATCCGATTACTGTTCCGTCTGAAGCTGACGAACCCTGAAGTGATTCCGAATACTGACACAGCCATACTGCTAAAAATAGCAGGGGTCCCACGCCGACTGCCAGGAACTGCTAAAAATAGCAATTCTGCAAGAAACGTCCGAATGAGCCCGAACGGAAGCCAATTGATCAAAACTGCCAATCTGACGCTGAGCCAAGCTCCCAAAGGACCCTCTAACCACTCTGTCAGCCTACGAGGGTCTCGTGATAGGCTAAACTTACGAACTCTGATGCTCGCCAAAAATGGGGACATGACACCATGGCCGTAGTGGAATCTCAAGTGGGACCCCAACCCTCCGTGGCCCAACCCATGCCTTGGGACTAGCAGAACCTTAAGTGGACTTGCCATCCCTCCATGAAACATCCCTGCCATGGGTCCTAGGGCGAAACCTTAAGTGGGGTTTTTAGGAACAACTTCCCTCACACCCTACCTCCCAATAAGTAGCAAACACTCATTAAGACAATCTTTAAACAATTAGATATATTTGTATTCATCCAAGATTTATTTTATGCCTATCATCAAATATATTTTCATTTATCAAGGGTTCTTTAAGTTCATCATTTCCTAGGATAATTTTCATTATGATAAGATTAAAGAAAACATTCTATCAATAATCAGATTAGCAATATCTATTTCTTATATTCAAAATATGCTAAATATTATTGCTAAGTGAGTACATCACCTGAGCGGCTGTGTCTTCCCATGACTCCTTATTCCTTAATTGCCTTCCTTTAAATATTAATCTATTCATTTTTATATTAAGATTGTAATTACTTATAAGGCTCAATAATTGCTGCAAGCATCATTATTGTATATTTGCATATATAATTCACACATCTACCCCAACATACATATACATATACATATATATATATAATTTTATTAATATATAACTTACTTCAGCATGAACCAGAATTACATTTCTCTGTTCCTATCCTTATATTCGGAAGAATATCCATTCCCTTATTCTGATTTTTTGCTCCATTATCTCTGCTGTTTCCTCTTTATAGGAATCGCTGCTTTCCTTGCAAACTCTCCTAATTCTCACAGCCACGATTTGCAAAGATTATTATTTTTTTCAGCCACCGATCATATATAAGATTTGTTCTTTCTTTATTTATCTCAACCACCGATTGGCAGAATTACCTTTTATCTTAGCCAGCGATGCCTTTCCTCTCCTCCCCCTATGGTCTTGACTTGGTCTTTGTGTATAGACCAATTCCCAAGAGCCACACCTGTCCCTTTGACTAGGGACGTGACTAAATGGAAATGTTATTTCTTGCACTGGTTCTTAGTCATTGTTTTGTTAAGTTTGTTATTTATTTATGTTACTTTATATTTGCTATTTGTTTATTCTATATTTTATAGTTGCTTATTTTACATTTTTATATTTAGTCTTATTTGTTATTTATTTATTTTACTTTTATATTTGTTATTTGTTTATTTATTTCATACTTTATATTTATGTATTTAATGTTAATTTTATCATCTATTATGATTACAATATTTAAATTGTTTTATATTTTAATATTTATAATATTGCATTTAATAATTTAGTTATAATATTATCTTGTGAGAATTATAATTAAATTAGTAATATTTATAATTTAAATATGTATTTTGTTATCTTCTTATGATATAATATTATTATAATAACATTTAAATTGAAATTTTATAATTTTGATATCTATTTTATTTAGTGTTTGTATTTCAATAGGTTACGATAATGGGGAAATGACAGCTGTGTTGGACTTCTATACCCAAGCTTCCTGCAAGGGTATTGGTGGGTTTGTCTTTATCTGTTATGTCTTTTAGATGAATTGATTCTTTCTAGTGCTGCGATAAGAAACCTAGGTCCCACGACCATGTGAAGGTGATGGTAATTACAAAGGTTATCATTCAGCTTCAAGCCCCTTGAATATTTCCTGCGATGACTTTTAATTGAT